>JBAMBR010000292.1:0-218038 GCA_037044475.1 Zaprionus obscuricornis | reverse complement strand
TCCCTCTTCCCCATCTGTCCCGCTCACTGTCTCTTAAAAACACTTTCACATACTCTATTTGCCTTGCTCTCACTCTTTCACTCTCTCTCTCTCCCTACATCCTCTATCTCTCTCCCTCTCTCTCTCTGTCTCTCTCGCACTCTAACAAACTAGTCAAATTTCAATTTGTCTATATGTTGCTCTTGCTGCTGCTGCTGCTGTCGTCGTTCTCATCGTCATCATTATCGTTTTGCTGCTGTTGCTGCTACTGCTGCTGCTACTCCAGCTGCTGTTGTTGTTCTAGTTGTTGTTGTGGTTGTTGTTATTTCGATCTATTATAATATGCACAAATCATAAATTTCACATACATAAAATATGTTGCGTGCGTTATGTAAACTCGGTAAAATTTTCCACAACATTTGCTAATTTAATGCAAAAAAGCCGCCGTTGCCCGCATAAACGGCATTTGTTGCGTATAACAAGTGGCAGACAGACAGAAATGAGCAGCACAGAAAGATAACAAGAGAGAGAAAGAGAGCATAGGTGAGAGAGAGATAGATAGAGTTAAGCAGCAGCATTTATAGTAGCATTGGCAGCTTTGGGGCATTTGGTCATGCATCATGTCAATTTTGCTCTTGCTGCTGCTGCTGTTGCTGTTGTTGCTTTTGGCATTTGCCGTTTTGCCATTTGTGCGAATTTCAAGCGGCTTTTTTTTTTTTGATTAAACGCGCTGAAAGCCAAAGCCAAAAATCTGACAACAGCAGCTGTTGTTGTTGCTGTTGTTCCAGTTGTGCTTTGCTATCGATCAGCAGGCAAACAACAAATAGCAGCAGCAGCAGCAACGACAAGTTGTGCGTCGCGCGCTCAACATTTTTCCAGCTAGCCGCATCGTTAATTTGCTCAAACATGAGCACGCAGCAAATTTTCCATGCATAAACTTAAAATTAGCGCCAAAGCACATACACACACACACATACATAGGGAGTTACACATACACATACACATTTGCATGGGCAAAAAATCTTGACGCTGTGGTCATAAATTTCATGCCCGCTGATAAACAATAAATTAAGTTCAGCTTTCAGCTTTTCCTACAGCAAACATGGCACGTATTTAGCCACGCCCCCTCCTAGCCTACACTCCAGCCTTGCGTTCATTGTGCACGCCCTATGAATTTGTTGTTGTTGTTGTTCGCCACGCACACATTTTCCCTATGCATACGTGCAAAATTCCAAAGCTAATTTTCGTTTTTAGGCGCGCTCACTCAACATTCAACATTCAACATCAACATACAGCGCTTAGCTTTATATAGACTCTTTGGAAAGCTTTCACTGCTTATTGGTTTTGAGCTTGTTTACAAATTCTCTAGTGAATTTTTACTGACATTTGAGATGTTGCATTGATATATTGTTCTGCTAGTTGTTGCTCTCAATAGACTTTGGCCTTTTGCCTGCGCCTTTTGCCTCTACGCTAATAATCAAATATATTTTCACTGCTAGTTTTTTATGCTAGCTGCTAGATTTTGCAGTAAGCTCTTCAAGTTTTCTATGCATAGTTGTATAACCTTTAAGAGAACTTCAAATTCTATTTACTCTTAGCAGTAGTTTATAAAGCGATATGACTGATGTTATATAGTATAGTTTATATATATTCATGTTCAATGCAACAGTTGTGCAAGAGTTTTTCACTTTCAGCCTAAGCTAGTCTTTCAGTTTTAAAGCTATTGGTATGAAACTTCACATACACACAACTTATAGCCCTAAGATGTACATAATTTGGAAACAGCTGAATGTGAGCACTATATCATATAGCTGTCATAGGAAGGATCGGCTGAAAATCGGCTCTTTATATGGAAAACTTTTCAGTTTGTCAAGATTTTCAACTGAAACTTCTGGTATTTGAGTTTAGTGATGACATATATATCTCAGACAAATTTGGTCTTAATTGGACTACTATATCATATAGCTGTCATAGGAAGGATCGGCTGAAATTCGGTTCTTTATGTGGAAAACTTTTCAGTTTGTCATGATTTTCTAGTCAAACTTCTAGTATTTGAGTTTAGACACGACATACATATCTGGGCAAAATTTGGTTCATATCGAACTACTATATCATATAGCTGTCATAGGAACAATCAGTTTAAAATCGGTTCGTTCTATGGAAAACTTTTTTGTTTGTCAAGATTTTCAACTGAAACTTCTAGTATTTCAGTTTAGTGACGACTTACTATATCATACAGCTGTCATAGGAATAATCGGTTTAAAATCGGTTCGTTCTATGGAAAACTTTTTTGTTTGACAAGTTTTTCAACTGAAACTTCTAGAATTTCTGTTTAGTGACGTCTTACAAATGTCAGCTAAATTTGGTTCATATCGGACTACTATAACATATAGCTGCCATAGGAATAATCGGTTGAAAATCGCTTCTTTGTATGAACAACTTTTTTGTTTGACAAGTTTTTCAACTTAAACTTCTAGTATTGGACTTTAGCGACGACTTATATATTTCAACTTAATTTGTTGTATATCGGACCACTATATCATATAGCTGTTATAGGAATGATTGGTCAAAATTGATGTTTTTGTATGGGAAACATTTTTGTTTCCCAAGTTATAAGGCTTAAACTTATAGAATTTAAGTTTAGTGACGATTTATACATCTCCGCCAATTTTGATGCAGATCGCAATACTATAACATATAGCTGTCATAGTAAAAATCGGTACAAAGTGAAATTTTGCTATAAAAAATCTATGAAATTTCTATAAAATTAAAAATTATAAAATCTTCAGCACACTGTGAATATTTTAACTTTTTGCCATGATAATTTTCTGCGCTAAAAACTCAATCTAAATTCTTTATTAGCACTTTCAACTCTACATTAAGCTTTTGGTCTAAGCTTCAAACTTCAACATTTACTAGAAAAAAATCGAAATCTATTTTTAGTTAACAGCATAAACTATATAAAGCAAAGGTCTTCTTTATATTTTTACTATCATAAGCAGCTTGTCTCATTTCATTTGAAAATCATATGAAAAAAATCTGTGAATGAAGCTAACAAAATCACATTTTTTTTTATTTGTGCAGAGCTAGCAACTCTTGCGCGTTTCTCTATCTGCTTACAACTCGTGTTGCGTGGCAAAAAAAAAAAAAAAATATATAAAAAAACCTTTTGCTTGTTTCTTAAGATATCAAACATCGAATTAAATATGCAAATTCAGTTTTCAGTTTTCCGCTTCTTTTTTTTTAGCCAGTTTTGCCAGCTTTACTTTTTGCTCTTTGCCACAGCTAGTTCGACGATGATGCGTTTCGTCTTGTTGCTCTTTGAAAATTGCTTTTCTTTTTCTTTCATTTTATTCAGTTTTTCGTGTTTTCGTTTTTTTTTTACTGAGAATTATCTATAGATTTTTATTTTTGGCTTGTACTTTGCATATTGCCACAGCGCGTTGTGAATGGGGCACGTACGAAAATGTTGCGGGCGCACACATTAAATTTAACTTTGTGTGTTCGAATTTTGCAGTAAATCGTAAAAATTTGTCATGCTCGACCTCGTCACACACACACACACACACACACAACGACTGTTGCTGCCTGTTGTCTCTGTGCGCTTGCATCATGCTGCTCTTGCCACATGCCTCTCTCTCTCTCTCTCTCTCTCTCTCTAGCTACGTTTAACATACATAGTATACGCAGCGAACGCATGTGGCAAAAGTTTTGCGTATGTTTTGTACCGCTGCCTTTTAGCTTGTGTTCAACAATGTGTGTGAGAGTGAGAGAGACGGAGAGAGAGTAAAAGAGGCAGAAAAAGAAGTTTTTTGGTTCTTGTTATATATATATATATTTTTTTTTTTTGCCGATTTTCGTTGCGTGCTTTTGGTGGGCGCGTGCGGAAAAGGAAATGTGCAACAGCAGAACAAAAAGCGTAGCATACTTTTCTGCAAATGCGTTCGATGTGTAGGAGTCACACACACGCACACACACACACGCACATATATATATACTTGACTTTTGCTGTTGCCGTAAATTCAGTTCAAAGTTCGATAAACTGCTCATGCCACATTGCCGCCTGCCTGCCTGCTTGCTACACACTGTTGCCTCATTCAATTATTTCGCTTCCAGTTGGTTGCATGCGATATACGCTGATTTGTACAACGCTTTCGCTTTGATGTGCAAAGAGAGAGAGAAAAAAAAAACAAACTTTGCTGCTGCTCCTGCGTCTTGTTTTTTTTTCAGTTTTATCTCTCTATTTCTTACGACACTTCCGCTCTCTCTCTCGAACTTTAACTGTCACTGTCTATCTTTTGCATTGACGAACTTATTTTAGCTGTTTCCTATAACAAGACATTTTTGTCTGCTTGTGTAACGGTGTTTCGCTGCCACTGCTGCTGTCAGAGTTCAAACTTATTTTGACAAAAAGTCAAAAGACAAGTTTTTTTTTTTCCATGTTATATAAGCAGCAAATAGACATAGCAGCAGCAGTAACAGCAGCAGCAGCATCAGACCATCGCAGCTGCTGTTTGCATTTAAATTCTTTTGTATCATATTAATTTTCAATTAAATTGCGTTTCATTTTTTTATATAATTTTTTTTTATTTTTACTGTTAATGCGCCATGAATCCTAGCCATGAGCCACAAATATGGCCAAAAAAAGGAAAGAAAAAATTATGAAAAACCAAAATGATTTAACAAAATAAATCCAGGCAGCAGCAGCAGCAAAAAAAATAAATATAAAAAATAAAATTGAAATCAATCTTCACCGACATATAAATACGCTTTGAAATCAATATTTCTATATATTTTTTTTTTCTGCTGCTGCTGCTATATTTAGAGGCAAACAAATTGCAAAAGCTAAATAAATAAATTTTGTTTTTTCAGTAATGCAAACAAAATATGTTGTAAAAATAAAAAACATATATAAAAAAATTTAGCTATTTTTTTTTTTTAAGCTTTTTTTTTTGTTTTGTTAAAATATTATATGCATATGATATGCAGACTCGATAAGCTTACAGTTCCGGTTAATAATAATGCCGCATATGTAAAATGAAATAACTGAAGAGCAAAAGTAAAAAGCAGCGTATGCCAAACAGCAAAAGCAGCAGCAGCAAGAACAGTAAAAAAAAAAAAAAAATACAAAAAGAAAGCAAACAAAAAATGTGAGAGAGCAAAAAAAAAAAAAAGGGAATATAATTGTTTGTTGAAGATTTTTGTGTTTTTCTGCTGAATTTTTATGAGAATTTTATTACTTTTCAGTTTTAGCAGCGAATGTTTTGTGCGTCACACACATACACATATATGCGCTGACTGTACCACATTGTGGCCTGATCCATGTAGGGGGAGAGTGGAGAGTTGGGGGAGTAGTAAAATGTCCTTTTTTTTTTTTGTACCAAACAATGAAAATGAAAATAAATTTCCATTTGGCACAAGTTTTTATGCCGCAATGTATGTTATAGCAATTTCACACTCTCACTCATAACTTTTGTTTTTTTTTTTTTTTCTGATCATGTTGTCTCTTATCATGTTGTCTTATATTTTTGGTCTTTGTCTTTATTGTCATTTGTAGGCTATAATGCTGCGATAGCACCAACGCCACCAACAACAACAACAACAACAATATCACCATCAAATTTGTTACCCTATTTCGACTTTGATGTACCGCGCAATTTGACCGTTACCGTTGGACAAACTGGTTTCTTGCATTGTCGCGTCGAGCGACTTGGCGATAAAGATGTAAGTACACAAATTTCTTTACTTAAGCATAGAAATAATAGAAGGAGTATTAAGCAAAACATATTTTGATAATAACTGGAACTGAGCACAAAAAAAAAGCTGAATTAAAATTTGTACAGCAAATGAAAAGCTGCTGTCGAAATTATTTTATAAACTTGGAGAATAT
This sequence comes from Zaprionus obscuricornis, assembly GCA_037044475.1. Taxonomy (NCBI): domain Eukaryota; kingdom Metazoa; phylum Arthropoda; class Insecta; order Diptera; family Drosophilidae; genus Zaprionus; species Zaprionus obscuricornis. The sequence continues at coordinate 212,169 of JBAMBR010000292.1, read as the reverse complement.
ATATATAAGAAAAATATTAAATAAATAATAAAAAATAATATGTAAAAATATTTGCATAAATATATATATTTTTTTTTTATAGTTTTGCTCTTAGTTTTATATTTCCTTTATATAAATATATTTTATTGTGCGCTTGCTACGTTTTTTTTTTAATTAATTAACATCTTTATTAAATTTCAAATGGAAAAAAAATTTACAGCATACTTTCAAGCTGCAGTTAAAAATTGCGTAGAGCAAAATGTAAGCAACTGCCAAATATGCTGTGAAATTATTTTTATAAACTATAAAAATATTACAAAAATAAAAAAATAAAAATAAATAAATAAAAATATTGGCATAAAATATGTGCAAAAAATTTTTTTTGCTATATAAAAAAATATAACTATATATTTATTTTAATGTGCTTTCTACGTATTAAATTTCTATGAGGAAAAAAAAACTACAGCATACTTTCAAGCTGCACTTAAAAAGAGCGCCAGCAATTAATTTAAACGACTGTAGAAAATGTTATAAAAAAAAGAAATATATTTTATAGTGCAATTAAACGCATAAAGAACAAGCGTAAATATGCAAAAGAATATATGCTAGTATCTATATAGTATATATACTATATATATATAGATATAGATCTGATGTGGGGACAACTAGTTAACATATTTTGCAGCTGAAAAGAAGCTTATTAAAATGCATGACTTTTTGCTTAGAGCCTTTCGCTTTCAATTTGGGGGCTTAGTCTCAAATACAAACACTTATCAAAAAAAGAGAAAAAAAAGAAATACATTTACACACACACACAAAGAGAGAGAGACGCACGTTGATGTGCTTGTGTGTGTGTGTGTAGTATATATGGAAATTGTTGCAAGACAAATGAAAATGGGAACAAGGGATTTTTTAGGGCGATTTAGGCTGAAAACGTTCAATCATTTTGGCATGACATGCTCGCGCTGTGATTGCCTAACCCATGGGCCCAGTAACAGTAGATGAAGCAAAGGGAAGCATGAATTGAAAGCATGATTGAAGGTCGTTGATGTTGTTAACCCTTCGCAAAATATGCACAGCACTATGCTCTGGCCAGCAACAACAGCAGCAATGGCGCACAGGCAGGTGCATGGAGTGAGATATGAAGCGTCATTTTGGCCATGGGTCGACTCGTAATATGTCAACATCAGTAACAGCAGCAGCAGCAGCAGCAGTAGAAGCATCAACAGCAGCAGCCCACGCAACAGCAGCAGCAGCAGTAATAGCAACGCATTGAGAGCTTTAGGCGTTATACAAAAGCCAAACACGCCCACAAATTTTGTGGGCGAACGCATGGAAGAAAATGCGTTGCTGTTGCCGATATTAAATGCCTGGGAGAGAGGCTTATGCCAAATTACTGCTTGATTACTGAGGAGGGCGACGGTTAGTGCCAGGCCACGGGGTCTAAACAAGACACCAGGCGACAAGTGCGAGTGTGTCCTGTGGATATCCTGTGACTGTAACTGTAACTGTAACTGGAACTGAGACTCAGCGAGTCTAAACGAGTGGCGGCCAAGGCCAAAATGACTAATTTATGAGCCATCAATCACGTGACTGGCTCACTTGCTCCCAGCATTGAGCTCTTAGACATCAGGCAGCATGAGGAGGAGTACGCATGTCTCTCACTTGTTCAGTTGGACAACACTCAGCTTTAATTTGCACGAGCCTGATGCCGGAAACGGAAGTTGTGAGCTGGCTTAGCTAGCAAGGAAATACAAGTAAAGTGCAAGCACGCACAAGCACAAGCATAGCAACTTGCCATCTACAACATGTTCATGATGATGATCATGACTACATAATGATGATGAGCGTGCAAAAAAAAAAAAAAAAAAAAAAATAGAAAAGAAAGTTCACTTTTTTTTTGGCCATTTAAGACAAGTTGTGCTGGGCAAGTTCATTAAAAGCATTGAAACTACATTAAACAAAGGACGCACGCAAAAGACTTGAGAGATGGCAACGTCGCCGTCGCCGCCGACGACGACGCCTTGCCCTTGAGCCTTAATTACATACAACAAAAACAAAACAGAACAAAAAAAACAACAACAACAATGAGAAAAATAATAACAATTGTTCGCTCTGCTCACTTTCCGTCTCTTTCGCTCTCTCACTGTCTCGCTCTTGCGCTGCCATTGAGTAACATCATCACAAACTACTTAGTTGTCCTTGCAGCTGCTGTTCAGCTGTCTGCTTTTCAGCAGCAACGGCATCATTGATGCTTGCGTCAGCAGTCGCCGCCGCAATGGCAACGGCAATGGCGACAGCTTCATCATCATTCTTCAAGCAGCTTTGGGGACTTGCCGTTATACTTGAATTGGGATTTGAATTTGAATTTATATTTGAACTCAATGGCAACATTTCAATGGCTTCAGGCAACGTTGCTGCTGCTGTCACTGTTGCTACTGTTACAATTGTTGTTGCTGCCGTTGCTGCTGATGCTGCTGTTGTTGTACGCTGCAATGAGTTAATACTTGATGAGGGCGTTAAATAGCGTTGCGATATTTGTAATCTATGTTCCATTGCTACTGGCTGCGTTTGCTTATTTATATCCGAATTATCATGATGTGTAAACATTGATGCTGTCAATGATGCTGTATCTAAAATTGCTAAAGAATGTTGCTGTTGCAATTGTTGTTGCGGTTGAAAACGATTTGGATTTGGAAATGGTCGACGATTTTCCAATATAAGTTTTATATCACGTGCCGATTGCCACCAACTGTGGGCAGTAATATTAGCTTGCAGTGGCAAATGAAATTGTTAAAGTGACAGAAACTTACCGATACCAAGGTGTTAACTGTGATTTGATTAACATATAAACATTGGCAAAATATACAATAACCTGTTGAAGAAGTAGTAGTAGAAGAAGATGAAGAAAAAAATCATTAAAATTTCTTCTTTAAATCATCTTACCGTCATCATCAAAAAGAATAACATCCATGATTTTGTCCAGAGTTTGCTCAATCCCCAGGATTGTGTATGCATTGCATAATATTGAATGCCCACAAGCAAAGTGCCAATAATGCCAAATGCAACCAATGTTAGCAATGAGAACATCTGGCAATCTTCCTGTAATGCGCGACGGCTCATAGCACGCGAATACCACAAACGCAATGATTGCAGGCAAGTGTAACTGTTACAGAGGTAAGGCAAGAAGATTTAGAGGGCAACAATGGGTTAATCACATAGCAACGACGATTGCAGACGAAAAGCGCAATGATGATGACGATGACGATGACGATGGCAACAGGCAATTAGAGCAAGCTGACAAGCTTAGCCTCTTGTTGAGCTGCTTTGCAATGCCAGCTGGCGCCCAACGGTAGGTGACAAAAGTGCAAATTGACTTTGCTTGCAGCATGCAACTTGATGAAGATGCTAGGTTTTCTGACTGGCACTTTTGAACTTTTGTTACCGACTCATTGTCGTTGTCGTCGTCGTCGTTGTCATAGACAACTGCAGACTGCATTTGCCTTTGGGTTAATACTTACCGCAGCGTCTGTTCCGTGTCATAATGAAACTGGCATAGCTCACAGATAGTGCAGCGCGAGGTGCTAATCCAACGTTCCAGGCAATGTACGTGCACATATGTCAGCGAGCCCTTGCACAAACATGGCGACACCAGTCTGTAAAAAAAAAACAAAAACAAAAACAACAATTACAAACAATGAGTGCAAGGAGTGAGGACGAAGGATATAGAGAAAGAGAGAGAGGCAAGCAAAAAAAAAAAGCATGCAACATCAACATTAAAAGCGGGGATTAAATATGCGGACAGTTGAGCAAACAAATATACATAGCAACAGAAAGGCAACAGAGCAACAAGAGCAACAACACTTAAACAAGCCTCATGTCGAGACTCATGTACAGTTTTAATGTTTTAAGCAAACAAAAATATATCTATATTATATATACATACATATATGCGTAATCTGTCTATATATATATTATAAATATTATATATTATATATATGTATATGCATGTTGTTTATGTATATTACAAATTGCATTACGCTAATTTTATTATTAAAATGTCAGGCAATTAATTTTTGCGATTTTTTTTGCGGCTGCACGCACAAATTTTAATGTCATTTGCTATAAGCTGCAACCGCAAAAAAAAATATTATGGGGTATATTAGCTATGTAAAAAAAATAGGTAAGAGAAGTTGAATAGATAATGACGGAAAAATACGATAAGAATAATAGATCGTAAATAGTATAGAATGCAATAAAACTACAGTTTTATAAAAAATAAAAAAAACAATTTAAGAATTTTTAGGAAATTTATAAAATTTTATAAAAAAATTTTTAATAGAATTTTTTTTTAAAAGAATTTTAATATTTTTTTTAAAAGAATTTTAATATTTTTTTTTAAATGAATTTTAAAATATTTTTTTGAATTGAATTTTTCTCCATGGATTTTTTTTAAATATATTTTATTATTAGAACTTTAAAAAATTTTTTTAAATAGAATTTTTTTAAATTTTATTGAGATTTTTATTTTCAATAAAATTTTATATAAGTTTTAAAATATAATTTTTTTTAAAAAAAATTTTATAGGATTTTATTTAATAAAATTAATCAAATTTTGTAGAATTTTTTTAATAGATTTTTTTCAGTATAATTCTATAGAATTTTTGAAATAGAATTTTTTTTAAAAAATATTTTATAGAATTTTATTTATTTAATAGAATAGAATAGAATTTAATAGAATTTTTTTTTAATATAATTTTTTATTAAAAGAATTTTATAGAATTTTTTATTGGAATTTTTCTGAATAGAATTTTATAGAATTTTTTTTTTAAATATTTTATAGAATCATATTTAATAAAATTTTCTAGAATTTTATTTTTTTTTTTTTTGGGAGAATTTTAAAGAATTATTTTAATATATTTTTTTTTAAAGAATTTTTTTTATAGAATTATAAAAAATGTATAGAATTATATCTTCACATACATAATCTAGAAAAGTTACCACTCCAAACTATTGACTATCGATACTCACTGTTCGGGATTATCGGCATTATGACAAATGCGACAGACAAGGGAACCAATCGATGGCATTGAGCCACTGGAACCATTCGATTCTTCACAATCCAAATTGAGATTATTACACTGTGTGGCACCATCGGCACAGCGTCGTAATTTTGCCATTGGCAAATCATTATTACAACACGTAAAATTTTCACTAGTACATGATAAATTTGCTGCAAATAATGCTGCCTCAGTGCTTGATAATTCTCGTTGATTTTCATTTACACTTTGTGATAATAAATTGAACTGTATATTGGGCTTTAAGCCCAATGAAATTGAACAAGTTGCTTGCTCAGCTAATTCAATGGGTAAATTTGTATCATGATCAAATTGTTTAATCGTTGATTGTAATTGTTGTTGTTGTTGCTGTTGTTGTTGCTGTTGTTGTGTTGTTGTTTCCTTTGCTGCATTAATGCATGTTTCAACAATGATCATAGACGGCGGTGTATCATCATCATCAGTTTTGCTATTCTGGCAAATTTCCTCATGTGGCAAATTTAAATTTGTGTCTGGTTTCAATGGATGTTCCTCAACGGTTTCTATAAAGAAAAATTAAATGAAGAGTAAATAAAATTTGTCTCCTTCTATTTCTCGCACTCTCTTTAACTGACCAAAACGTTCACTCTCCATCTTTTGAAAATTTTAGACACAATTAATAATTATCAATAATTACGATACAATACTTTTTTTATTTATTGTTTAATGGTAAAAAAAAAGGAAAGAGAAACCAAAAATTTTTAACACATTTCTGTTTTGAGATAATAATACTTTTTATTTTTGTTTTTGTTTAAATAATTGTGTGCTTGCTGTAAAAGTATATATATTTATATATATATTTTATTTTTATAAATCTATGTAATATTTTGTAAATACAGAAAAAAACAACAAAAAAAAAAAAAACAAATATTTTAAAATTTTTTCAAACGTTTTACAGGCGTCTAAATCAGCGTTTACTGTGTTTTGATAAGGGGCATAGAAGCAGGCATAGATAAGACATGTAACTAAGACTGTAAAAAGCTTAGCCAAAAAAAAAAAAGTGTAACGAAAGCAAACATTAATTGTAATTGACAGACTGGAACCGCGCGCTGTCACCTACAGCAGCAGCAGTAGAAGTAGCGGAAGCAGCAGCAGCAATGTCTCCATAAACTCAAATTGAAAGTGTGTAACAGTTACGGCAAATAACTTTGTCGCCTTTACATAGCTTACGCCCACACTCCGCCTGCCTGACTGCCAGTCAGTCACCTTTTCCTCCCCCTCCAACAATTTTTGAACTATACCATGCTATGCACTCCAAAGTTGTTCGGGTAATTTATGCTCGCGCTGTTAGTTCGTTAGGCTCAGTGCCAGCAGCAAGAGGAAATGTACAGCATGCAGAGAGAGAGAGAGAGAGGGAGTGGAGTGCCTGCCTGCAAGTATCTGCTGCTATTTGTGTGCCACATTACCATACACTAGCATTACGTAGCAAACAGCGTATAAATTCAGCTGCTGCTTTAGATATTTCCCTTTTTTTTCACGGCAGTCTCCCTTTTACTTCTCTCTCACTCTCACTCTCTCTCACTCTCGCGCTGTTTTGCTGGCCTGTTGTTTGTGAGTTGTTTTTATGTTTTTTTTGTTGTTGTTGTTGTTGCTGTCGTTGGGCGCCGGAAGCTGCTTGAATCCGCTTGTTCAACTTGACTTCACAGAATTGTCCGTTCGCTGTTTGATTTATTGCGCCGGGCAAAGTGCGCGCCAAACGTTGAGCGTGTGCCGCTGAGCAGTCAACAACAACAACAACAAGAACAACAACTGTCTATATGTATATTATATATATGTATATCTGCAGTTGTAGCTGTATCTGTATCTGCATTGTGTATATAAAGATATCAAAGACACAACATACACACACACACACACACACAAAAGTTTAGTCGAACCCTTTTTAAATGCCAAACGCCGTTGTTTTTGACGCGTTGTCCTAAAATCTGTTAACAACTTTGTTTACAAAAAAAAAAAAAAAACAAAGAAAAAAACTGAAATCTGAAATCAGACAAAAGCAGAAAAAAAAACGCACTTTGAAAAAATACAAAAAAAAAAAAAATGTTGAAAGTTGAAATCTTCATTTTCATTTGGCAAAGCATAATTTACTTTTTGACCAACAAAAAAAAAAAAAAATCTTGCTAAAACATTTTTGCGCACATTTGCTGATAATTGTGCGAAAATCGTTTAGAAATTTTTAGTTAAAGTAAAACTGATGATGACCCGTTCATTTGGCAAAAAGTTCATTAGTTTTTCAAGTTTTGCCAAAAAAGATAGAAAGTGAGCAGTAAGCAGTAAGCAGTGGGGAGCAGCGTGTAGAGAATGAAGCAGCAGCAGCAGGCGATACCAATTTGTAAATAGGAAAACAAGTGCACACAATTTCATGGCTTTTACAATTTTAATGAAATTTTCACACCATTTCCGGCTCAAACAAAGCTAGCAGTGAGAGAGTGTGTGTGTGTTTGTGTGTGTTTGTGACTGAGACAGTGTTGAGTGCCACAGTGCGCACACACAGAGAGACAACAATAACAAAATGAAGCTGAACAACATAACAGACAACACTGCAACACTGTGTAACAATTCTCAAGTTACCAGAGCGAGCGAGAGCAACGCTTCAAGTTCTTTTTTTTTTTTTTTTTGGCCAAAGTCTAAAGTCTGTTGTCTTGGTTAGAGACGCAGAAAATGCGTCAGCAAAAGTTTTTAATGTATTTTCGCCAAGTTTGTAGATACACACACACACAAACACACACACACGCAAGCAAACACACACATACGTTGAAAACTTGCTTCATTTGCTACTGTTGCTGTTGCTGTTACTGTTACTGCTGTGCTATAAAATGACAAGAACAAAAAAGTAAAAGCACCGCAGCCTTCACCAAAAAAAAAAAACCAAAAAAAAAAAGAAAAAGTAAACGAAGTGAAGAGAAACGAGAAACTGGAACACAGGCACAGCGAAAGTTTTTGGTGCCACGACCAACACAAAGTGTTAAATAATATAAAACTATGCTTGTGGTATTTATTTAAACCTAAGGACATTACGAAAATTATACCCCGAGCACACAAACTTTATTTTCCTTTGCGCATTTCCCAATTTTTTTTTTTGCTGGCCGCTGACACGCTAGGGATCTCTCTCTATCTCACTCTAGCTTAGGGATCATGCTACTCAACCTGGTAAAAGAGCTAGCAGTAAAAGTCTCTTTGGCCAAATCCCACAAGTAACGTGAATTGAACTAACTGCTGTCCAAATCTAAGTATACTTAACACACAGACACACAAACACACACACACACACACATACAGTGTGAAAGAGAGTTATGTGTAACGATTTATATATATGTATCAAAAGTGTTGCTTTTACACTTGCCTAAAAGTCAGGATTTTACTACATAAAACTTTTGAGTGAAAACTTTTCACTTTTGCTTTTTGACTGTTTTTTTTTTTTGGATTTTTACTCGCAAATTAAATATTAACGTATTTCCTATAAAAAAAACTTGTTTTGTTGTTGTTATAAATTTAATAAAAAATAATAGATTTTTGTATTTCTTTTTTTTTTGATAGTATAAAATAGTTTGGCAAAGTTTGCAAAAGTTCAAGAGTCTTTGTTATGCATAAATAAATAAATAAATAAATAAAAAAAAAGCAAACAGTTTAGATAAAAAGTTTGTTGCTGTTAAAGGGCAAATTTATATTTTTGATTATTTATACATTATTAATGTATTTTCATTGAATTATTAACGCATAATTAAATTATTTATTACATACTATTTATATTTATTTTTAAATGAATTAATGCATTATTAATGTATTGTTAATGCATTATTAATGTATTGTCAATGCATTATTATTATTTTTATTAAATTTTATTTATATTTATTTTTATATGCATTAATGCATTATTAATAAATTAATTGTTAATGCATTATTAATGAATTGTCAATGCATTATTATTATTATTTTTATTAAATTATTTATCAAATTTTATTTATATTAATTTTTATATGTATTAATGCATTATTAATATATTGATAATGCATTATTAATGCATTGTCAATTTATTATCAATACATTATTAATATTTTATTAAATTATTAATTCAATTTTATTTGTATTCATTCTCAAATAATTAATGCATTATTAATAAATTGTTAATGCATTTTTAATGATTTGCCAATGTATTATCAATGCATTATTAGCGCATTATTAATAATTTTATTAAATAATTTATTAAGATTTATTTTTTTAAATATTAATTAATGCATTATTAATGTATTGTTAATGCATTATTAATATATTGTTAATGTATTTTTTAAGTATATTAATATTTATTAGTACAATATTTAATTAATGCATTGGCTGTGTGTTATTTATGTATTATAAATATTTTTATTACTGCTTTATATGAGTGCAATATGAAGACTTTATTAGCGCAATATTAATGCATCGTTAATTTATTATTAATTCATTATTAATGTATTTTTTTTATATATTATGAGATTATTATTTATATATTTTTAATGCATTTTTTTTTATTATTATTATTATTCAAGCAAATTAACATAAATTCCAGTAATAAATGAAGTTTCATTTACTATTGTTGCAGCATTAAAATTTCATTACAAATGCATTAAATATTTTATTTATTTTCATTTTCTATCAGTTTAGTTTAAGCTTCTAGCGTAATACAATTGATTAATGCGTCTGTTTTTTTTTTTTTTTATATATGCTCAAATTTGATTAAGGTATTCATTGAACTCATACAAAAGTCTATTGAATAGTTCAGAATAGGAAAACTATTTTTTATAGTAGTATTACTAGTCAGCTATCAATGGCTACTACAATATGCAAGTGAAATGTATGTATATTGGGTGCTAGATTTTATATATCTCATTTTATTTTCGTTGTATCTATTAAAATACTGACCTAACGCTCAGTTGTTGTGTTGTGTTCATGGTGTTTAGTAATCTGAGAGCAAAAGGCTTTAGTTTTTTTCGAGTCAATTCATGACTTTTTGGTTTTTGCCACTAACCTTTTTTCATTTTACTGTTTTCTTGAGCTTGTAGCTTTGCTTCATTTCATTCGCTTTCTTTCTTTTTTTTTGTTCTTATTGTAGGCATTTTATATTGCTGGTGGCATCAAAGATATATATAGCGCAAAGCTAGCACAACTGCGCGAGATTTCAGCAAAAAAAAAAAAAAAAATTCGCTCTGTAAAAATTCAAGTCTATGATGAAAAGCATAAAAATTGACGCATAAAACTTTTACAAGCAAATGAATTTTATTTTTACGTATTACGTGACCGTTTTCACTCTACGATTTTTCATTGCATGTGGGCATGGGAGTGTAGGGCAGGGTAGGGAGAGCATACTGTTGTTGTTGTGGTTGTTTGTATTTGGATGTTGTAGTATGTGTTGACTTTAGCGTCAATTCGAATGAATTTATTAGAAACGAAAACCAGGATCAGGACATTTGGCTAGGCCAATAGTTGTTTGGTCATAAACGCGCCAACAGTCCAAAAGGATGAAACAAAGAAGCAATAGAAACGCAGAGAGAGAGGGAGATGAAGAAAAAAAAAAGGATTGTTTATTTGTGCTATTAAAGTACATTGGTTAGTTTCTTCTTTTGCTGTTTTTATGCCGGGTAAACATAGAGTATAGCCGGATATAATGTCTTTGTAACAACAGAAAATGTATCCTGAAGTCTCCAAAACTACTTGGATTTTCATTAGCTTTTGTATAACGGGTATTTTACAGTCGAGTTTAGCTTTCACTCTCTCTGCACATGCTTGAATTGCTTTATGACTCATGTACGCCTAATGCCACGCCCACGAAACTGACCATGATAATAACAGTTATTAATGAGTTCCGAGAAAGCAGGGAAAAAGTTATTTTCGTACAGCAATATTTTCCCATTTAAATGTTGACAGTCACAAAATATTTAAATTTTAATTGGTTCAAGTTTGCAACATAGCCTGAAGAAGTCGGGCTTCGTTTTTTTTGTGTACTCCAAACTTTTTACCGAGAAGTAGCAGCAGTAGTAGCAGTAGTAGTAGTAGTAGTAGAAGCAGAAGCAAAAGCAGCGACAGCAACGATTGTAATTAAAATTGAGCATCATACAACAATAAGGGGCAAACAACAGAACTAAAGGACTAAGAACATTAAATAAATTGGCAACAATGTGCCAAAAAGGGCGCAAAGGTCGACAACAACAACAACAAACGAAAAAATAAAAATACTGAAAATGTAATGAAATGAAATGGGAAATCACAGACACAAAACCAGATCTAATGGTTTAGCCTAACTTCCTTTTGTCGTACCGCTACACCCTTTAAGCAGCGTTGGAAGAAGTTCTACGAGTTGTGTGCTCGTCCTGCGGCACACAGGACACACAGGACACGCAGCACACAGAGAGAGAGAGAGAAAAGCACACACAATGGCAATCAAATGAAAATGAAAATGTAATTCAAGCGCTCTAATAAAAATCGCCGCCAAAACCCAAACTCAATCCGTAAACCGTAACAAAAACTGTCTCTATCTCTATCTCTCTCTTACTCTCTCTCTCTCTCTTTCATTTTTGCTGCCTGCCTGTCTGTCTGTCTGTCAGTTTTGCTGGCATTGTCTCTATTTCCGTCTCAGTTGCTGTTACTGACAGCGAATTGAAAGGCATTTTGAAACAATTCGTAAGATGTCGAAGAACCTTTTCTTTTCTTTATATATATATATATATATTTTTTTTTTTTTTTTTGCCTCTGCCTCTGCTGCTGTTGCCCATTTGCCTGTGTTTTCCGGCTTAAAGACTTTTACAATTGTCTAAGTAATTTATGTTTTTTTTTGTTTAGCTATTTTGTTGCTGTTTGCAAAGCGTTATAAAAAAAAAATTGTAGGTTTGAGCACATTGATAAGCGTAATTTTCATTTAAAACTCTTTCGATACGCTTACGTAATTCTTTCGTCATTTTTTTTTGCTCAACATTTTTGTCAGCTTTAATTTTTTTGTTTTTTTTTTTTTTTGTGATTTACACGCTCACGCCTGCAGACTTCTATGTTGTATGCTTACAATGTGTAGCGGCAATTGTTGTTGTCGTTGATTAAATGCCAAAAACAATGGGCAAAACGCTAAAGATTAACAAACAACAGCAACAACAATAACAACAAGAAAACATGAGAAAGCTAAAGCAGAGTAAGAAACAGAAAAAAAAGCAACAGCAGCGCAAAATCTCCTAAAAAGAAAGTACGCAACATTCAGCAGCAGGAAGAAAAGTGGCAAAAAAATGTAAACTTTGTGCTTTTTTTTTTTTTTTTGTGGCAAGTAGCAAGTGGCAAGTGGCGAAGACACACACAACACAAACGGTCGGTATACACACAAAGCGCTGTTAAACGCACTTGGGCAAAACTTTTAAGTGCGGAATTTGTAATTTTTAAAACTTGGCAGACACAGCAAACAGCAAAACAGAGAGTTGTGTGTGCGGAGTGTGTGTGTGTGTGTGTCAGCGAAAAGAAGTGAACAATGTGTAAGCTGTAAGTCTTTATCTTTTACTGCTACTGCTACTGCTACTGTCTTGCTCTAACTCTTAGACTTACTCATCACTTACACTCTATCTATCTCTTTTTTACACTTAGTAACTTTCTCTTTCTCTTTTACATTTACTTGCAGGTCTCGTGGATACGTAAACGTGATCTGCATATACTAACCGCTGGCAGTACTACTTATACATCTGATCAACGTTTTCAGGTATGTGTTTGTCTGTGTTGCAAAGCACTTCAACTTTTAATGTCAATTTCCAAACACTGTCTAAATGCTTGTTTTGCAGGTATTGCGACCCGATAATTCAGCCAATTGGACGCTACAAATTAAATATCCGCAACCGCGCGATTCCGGTGTCTATGAGTGTCAAATCAATACAGAGCCTAAAATGTCCTTATCATATACATTCAATGTTGTGGGTGAGTATATAACAGTTAAAAAAAACAATATTTGATATCAACAATCGCTACACTCGCTTTTGCCATTTACGACCTTCACAATCAAGCTTGTTAAGTAAAGTATCTTGTTACTATTGAGTGGCAGCAGCAGTGAAACTTGGAAATTTCCTTTAACTGCTGCTGAGAATTTTGACAGCTGCTGTTTGTTGCTTAAGCGGCTTTCAACGAACATATTGAAATTAATTTAGTTTTTATTTCGATTTAAACAAATATTTTATGCTACAATGTTAAAGCTTTAATGAATTGGAAAATAATTTTCTTTTTTTTATTTTTTTTTTTTATTTTTTTTTTATTTTTTTTTATTTTTTTTTTTAGTCAATTTAAGCAACAAATTCTTTTGCAATATAAAATTTAAAATTACAATTTGCAATGCACAATGCATGCAATTTGAGCGTGTTTTGCAACACTTGACATTTCACTTTACAAGTTCTCTCTGTCTCTCTCTTTCTCTCTCTCTCTCTGTGTCTCTTTGTCTCTTTATGCTCTCAAGTTTTACAAGTTAAACTTAAGCTTAGCTTAAGACTAAATTTTAGCCTTTTGGAGTGTCGTAAATAAAATATAAAATTTATTTTCAACATAGCGAAGATTTGATACACTTGAAAATTGAAAAAAAAAAGTTTTTCCGTACAAAATTAAATTTTTTAGTGATCCTTTCTATGGCAGCTATATGTTATAGTTGATCGATTTACACGAAACTTGACAGACAGCTGTTAGATAGTGTTAAACTTCAGTTGTTAAGGTTTCATTGACATATCTAAACAATTAAAAATGTTTTGCATAGAATGAACCAATTTTTGACCTATCCTTCCTATGGCAGCTATATGTTATAGTTGATCGATTTGCACCAAACTTGACAAACAGCTGTTAGATGTTATTAAACTTTAGTTGTTAAAGTTTCATTGTCATATCTAAATAAACAAAAAAGTTGTTCATAGAAAGACTTAATTTTTTGCATATCCTTCCTATGGCAGCTATATGATATAGTCGTCCGATTTTGATAAAATTTAGCTGACATGTGCAAATCGTCGCTAAACTCAGATAATGTAAGTTTCAAGTGGATAACTTAGCAAATAAAAAAGTTATTCATAGAACGATTCAATTTTCGAGCTATCCTTTCTATGGCAGCTATATGATGTAGGGGCCCGATTTTCACAAAATTTGGATGACACGTACAAATTAGGATTAAACTTAATTTAATGTGAGTTTCAAGCAGATAACTTAACAAATAAAAAAGTTATTCATAGAAAGACTCAATTTTCGACCTATTGTTCCTATGATAGCTGTATGTTATAGTCTTTGGATTTGGTTCATCATGACTTATATACATCTTCTGACAATAAGACGTATTTATGTCAAATTTCATATACATAGCTTCAAAAATTGAGAAACTAAGCTTCATAGGAAATAACTGTCGATACTGTTCAGGAATATATATAATTTATATATCAAAACCTACAGCTATATAAAGTTTATATACTCTTCCTAGAGTATAAAAATGTTTTTGTTACCTTTTATTTAGTTACATATGTTAAAGCATACTAACACATACACAGAAAATCACACACACACACTCACACACACACATATGTATATACAGTGATACTTGTATTTATGTGTTTCTCTTGTTATGTGCAAACACCTTGAAGTGTCCCTTTTCAGACATTTGAGTGCCACATGTCAACATTGCGCCCATTACTTAAGCTCCCCAAACAACTTTAAAGTGTAAAGCAGCAAAGCCAAGGGTATGAGCAAAGTTTGAGAACAACAAAAATCTCAAAAGCCAGAAAGAGAGAGACAGAGAGACAAAATATCGAAAATATTCCCAAAAAAAAAAAAAAAAAAAATTTGGGAAACCTCTGAATGCTGTTAATAGTCAATGCATGTGACATAAAGAACTTTTTACCTTTCGAGCAATTATCATAACTCTCTTACGCATTTCCACACTATATTTCTCTATTCAACTACCAGTCTCTCTCACTCACTCTCATACTCTCTCTCTCTCTCCCACTCACTTACTCTTGCTGTATTTGCTAAAATGTGAAGTTTCAACAAAAATTCACATTGCCAAACAATTTTTGGAAACTTGTTTCGGTTTTCGGGTTTTTTTTTCCTTTTTTGGAGCATTAATTTGCACACAAACCACTAGAGTGATTACTTTTACGAGTCAGTGTTAGTGTTAGTGTTGTTCCGTAGGCAAATCTGAAACTGTAACTATAAGTACAACGTTGAGCTTGACGTTAACTATAGCATGACTATATGCAGCTTTCATGAGCTTAAGCAAGAGTCTTCATGCAATATGCAGGGATTTTTCCAAAAGTGTGTGTGTGTGCGTGAGAGACAGAGAGAGAGAGAGAGAGAGACACATATAGTGCTAATGTTAGCTAGAGCGTTACATAGACTTTTGCCTCGCATGATTATAAAAATTGCACAAAATTCAGTTTATGCGTAAATTGGCTTGTCTAGAAAATTGTTGTAACAAGTTGTTGTTGTTGTTGCTGTAGTTTTACTCGTTGTTCTGGTAATCAATGTTGTTGTTTGACTTAAAGATAGTCGCTTAAATGCTCAGCAGCTTAGTTAAACTTAACAGCTCGTAAACGCATAACTTTTCATTGTACATTTTTTTTTTTATTTTTTTTCTGTTTATTTTTTTTTTGTACTGCTAAAACAATTTTTAGCCAAAAAAAAATTTTTTTTTTTTTTTGCTCATTTTATATAGTCAGCAGTTTTTAACTAATTGAAAAAAAAAAAAAAATCTGCTGGTAGCTTAGGTAAAATGCTGGCAAAACATGAACATGAGCTTTAGCTAGCTGCTGTAAGCTTTTGCTCTAGCTTCAAAAACTAAACAAAAACTTATAGTTAACAGTAATTTAACTTTTTATCTATGGCCTAAAAACTTGAACTAAGCAAAGTGAGAGGAGAAATAGTAAAACAGCAGCAGCAAGACAAAGCTAGTATCGTTTATATATATATATACATATATGTATGTGCGGCATGCTTATGAATTTTTCGTTCAGTGCATTTTTATCGTATCGCATTAGCAATGCATTTTTGTTAAAAGCTTCTGGTGCGGAAGACTGACTTCAATGAGCTTATTTGATTTCTGATCTCTCTCACTCACACACACACACACACATTGCTGTCTGTGTGTTGTTTTAGCCAACTCATCTGAACTTGGCCACATGGCCAAACAACTTTTGTTCAATATAAATGAATGTTTTAGTGTAGATTTGAAATATAGAAACACACACAAACACACACACACAAATACACACACATATGCATATATAGACTTAGCTAGACAGATATAAGCACAATATGTAAAAGCGGCTGGGAAAAAACAAGTTAACACGCGTTTGGGAAATGAAGACAGCAACAACAACTAGAAAACTTGACAGACTGACAGCTGCAAAACGTCAAGTTGGACAGTTGCTGGCATCGAGTGAGAGACAGAGAGAGAAAACAAATACTCACACACACACATCATCATCATAGAGTCATAAATATTACATTTGCGGAAATGCAAATGACTGACAAACGCTTGCATAAAAAACAACGCCCCCCCTCTACCTCCAACTCCCCCGCATCCACACTCTTTGCACTATCATAAAAAAAAAGAAGAAAATAATGTAGCACAAAACTCGACGAATCGCATCGCATTTTGGGCTAGCTCATGTTTCAGACTCATTTGAATGCCCAAAAAGAAAATGTGCATATAAAATATTCGACATGCCACTCACGTGGAAGCAGCAGCAGTTGTAGCAGCAGCCACAGCAGCAGCAATCGCCGTCACAGTGTGGCAAACAATCAAAAAAAGAAAAATTATCATTAAATTTTCAATTAAAAATGTTAAATATGTTAAATATTTTATTTCTATTTTTTTTTTCTTTTTCTGCTCAAATTTCAAGTTCTCTGCAGCTTTTATTTAATATATAAAATTTCAAGATTTGTTTTATTTTATAAAATATTTATCTACCTTTTTTTCAACTACTTTGCTTTGCATTTATTTTTTATTTTATTTTTAATTTATTTACAATTTTTATCAATTTTTATTTATTCATTTTTTTTTCTCATTTTTTTTATTTATTTATTTATTTATTTTTTTTTTTTTTAAATTTCTGCATAGTGTAAATATATATTAAATTTCAAATTTCGTTTTATTTTATAAAATATTTATCTATTTTTTTTCAACTATTTTGCTTTGCATTTTTTTTTTTTTATTTTATTTACAATTTTTATCAATTTTTATTTATTCATTTTTTTCTCATTTTTTTATTTATATTTTTTTTTTTTTGAAAATTTCTGCATAGTGTAAATATTAACATAATTATTTATACATGTATCTGCTGTATTATCTTATAGTTTTTGCACCACTGTACATGGCCACACATGTTTGTTTTTGTTGTACTACTCTCATTGCATACTCACCACACACACACACACTCGCACTCTCACATACTCACACACTCTCACATACTCATAGTGCGCTCCTCGCTCGCTCGTTGTTGATGATGATGTTGTTGTTGTGCGCCAGTATTTTTTTATGCGCTTATGCAAATAAAAATTTTGCACTAAAAATTCCATAAATTTGTATTTTTTTCTGTCGTTGTTTTTGTTGCTGCTGCTGCTGCTTTCACTTCTTTTTGGCACTAGTGAAATTCTATTACACTCCAACACAGACACAGATACACACAGACACACTTGTATATTTTACAAGTTTTGGAAGTAAAACAAACAGCGCCAAGTTGACCAAAAGCCTCATAAACATCAGTCAAGCTGCTGCTGCTACTGCTGCTTCTACTACTTCTTGGAATTTTGTCGATGTTATTTGCCATTTGCTGCTGCTACTGCGAAGTTGTTTTGCTGCCAGCGGCGTCGGCGGCATACTTTAGACATTTTAATGCAATGGCAGCCGCTTCAATTGCTTAAATTATCAAGTTTATTACCGCCACCCGACAAGGTGTCAAACTATGTAGGAAACTTGACTGCCAACAACAACAAAAACAAAAAGAAGAAGTCGCACTGTATTGTCATCTCACTCACACTCAAACTAAATTCAAGTCTCTTTATTGCGCTGCGCTTCATTTCGCCTCAACGCAACGCAACGCAATTCGATTTTGTCTCTCTCTTCGCTTCTCTTCGCAATGCTTTGCCTCTGCTCAACGCAACGCAGCGCAACGCAGAGCAGAGCAGAGCAGAGTAACGAAACTGAAGTCAACTCGGTTCGCGCGGCTGTTACGATTTTAATTTGAAATTTAAGGCAAATTACCAAACACGCCTCGGCTGATAAAGAAGGCAAATTGTAAATGAAATTATGTGCTTTGTGCGTCAAAACAGGCGACAAAAAAAAATAACGCGGCAAGCTAAATAAAAATAAAAGAAAAAAAAAATAAAGAAAAGGTGTTGTTGATGCTCAAGCAACAGCAAGAAAAATAAAGAAAAAAATAAGCAATGGATGGAGAGCAAAGAATTTTGTTTACCAGCGCGCAAGTAATCAAGCGTAACTATACGAAGTATAGCAAAAATATCTTATAAGAAGCAGCAGCTAGCAGCCAGCCAGCAAAGTATAAATTGCTCAAACTCAGGCAGCAAAATAAAGAGACAGAGACAGGTGTTAAGCAGCAGCAGCAGAAGCAGCAGAAGCAGCAGCAGCAGCAGAAGCAGCAGCAGGAGCAGAAGCAGCAGCAGCAGCAGAAGCAGTAGCAGCAGCATAGCAATGTTAATGTCTAAGCGAGCGCGACAGAGTGCAGTGTGCAAAGAGTGTGAGTAAAAAGTTAAAGCAAGAGCAAGAGTAGAAGAGCAGTTGGGAGAGCAGTTGGGAGAGCAGTTGGAAGAGCGCAGTGTTAAACTTAAACAAAATGCTGGCAATTTAAATGCGTAGCGTCAGGCATAGAAATGAGTGAGTGAGAGTGAGACAGAGAGTGAGAGTGGGAGAGACTAAAGAAGATGTCTGCCAAAAGAGCTACTAGATTTTGCTATGCTTTGCTTTGCCTTACGTTCGCTTGCTCTTAGCATTTGCCTGCTGTTATTGTTATTGTTGTTGTTGTTGTTGTTGCTGTTGACATTAGCAGCCCAGCAGCAAATTGCATGCAATCAAGCGCAAATAATTTCACTGACTTTGCAGTTAGCCTAGTTGAACATTGAAGTACGTTCAATTTGTGCGGCGCCTTTTTTTTTGCTGCTTTATTTTTTTTTTTATTGCATAATAATATTGTTTATTTGAGGCACAGTGCACAGAGCCAAAAAGCTTTACTTCAATAACGAAAATGCAAAATAAATAAAAAAAAAAAAAAACCGAAAAAACAGTCAAAGAGCTGAAAGAAACACTTAAGCAGACAACACAAAAAAAAGCCAAAAAATAAGCCAAAAAAAGAGACAAAAAAATAAAAAAAGAAAAACACCTTGAAGAAAATTTTCAAGCAATAAAGCAGAAAAAAAAAATGTGAACAAACGACAAAAAAATAAGAAAATGTTCATTTAATTTCTTTTTTTTTTTTTTAAAGCAATTTTGCGTCTAGACAAGAAATAATCAAATAATAGCTATGAAAATTATATATTATATTATATATATGACAGCATATAAAGCTAAACATAATTTTTGCTTTAAAATTTATATATATTAAATTATATATATATAAATATTTATATATGTATATAAATTTCTATATATAAATAAAATCGAAATTAATTGAATTTCCTTTTTTACACTTGCGCTTTCAAAATCACAGTTAAATTTTTGGACGGTTTATTTTTGCTGTAATTCAATGAAATGTATAAATGAATTTTAAACACACACAGAGAGAGAGAGAGAGAGAGAGAGACAGAAGGTGTAAGAATTCATTGACCAACAGCAACAACAATAATAATAATAATAATAACAATGTTACAAGGAAAATAAATTAACTTGAAGCTAAATAATCATAGTCAATAAAGTCGGATTGAAATCACAATAGACAAATCTCAAGACATATTTAATTACAAGCAATTAATCTTAGCTCAGAGGCTTTTGCCTCTGATATCAACGCTTGCAATTTACAAAATAATACAAAACGCAGCTCAAATTGTAGCTATATATCTATCTATCTATCTATCTCTCTCTTTCTCTCTCTGTCTGTCTCTGTCTATATATCTGTGAAAAGTTGTGGCATATAAAACAACAATAAGCTAACAATTATTTGCATATTAAAAGCTCAATTCGCATGAATTGCGCTTGCTTTCGTCTTAAAGTTATGACCCAGCAACAGCAGTTGTGGGTGTGGGCGGTGGGGCGTGGCATAGCTGACCCAATTGTGCCAAAATGAATTGAGTAGCATTAAAAAGTGCATTAAGTTTTTTGTTTTTATTTTTATTTATATTTTTCTTTTTCGCTTGCAAATGGAAAATTTTTCGTTGCATAAGTCAAGGCGCAAATGGTAAAATTAAATGCTAATAAAATAGAATGTTTAACTAAAATGTATTTTTTTTTTGTTTGTGGCAGCAAAGCGTAAAAAAAAATAAAATAGAGCAGCAAATATAAATAGGAATTTCACTTGATGATAAATTACAGAAATATTATCAGCAGCATGTAGTAGTAGTAGTAGTAGCATAGGTAAAGAAAGAGAAGTGATGGTGGAGGAAGCATAAAGCATGCCTAGACTCATGATTAATGTCTCTCGAATTATTAATAATAATAATAATAATAATAATCACAAGAATGAAATTGCCAATGCCAGGCAAAATGTTAGCAGTGCCAGAAGAAAATAGGAATTGAAAAAGCAAAGAGAAATCAAGGGAGTGGTAGAGTGTGAGAGGGAGTGTGAGATGATGATGTTTTGGCATTTACATTGTTAGGCATAAGAATCATATATATATATATATATATATATATATATTTCGATCAATTGTATGAAACGCTGGCAACGCTGACGTTGACTTATACAAATTGAATTTATTTATTTGATTTGACAATTAATTCCAAGCAATTTGCGTTTCAAGTTCGTTCGTGTGCTGTCTACAAAGATTAATGGACAAGCGTGTCACGTTTAAAGAGACTTTACTGTGTGCTTTAAACCAACAACAACAACAACAACAGCCATGAGCCAAGAGCCAAAAAAAAAAAATGAAGAAAAACTGTTAAATTGTATGTCACTTAACGCTGCGAAAATGAGTACAAAAATGTGTAACAAAAGTGAAGAACAAGTAACACAAGCACAAAGTGTATAAAGAGAGCGTGAGCAAGAGAGAGAGAGAGAGAGAGAGAGAGAGAGAGGAAGAATGTGAATGCAAGTAGGAAGGCAATAAATACTTGTATATGTTGTACATGTGTGCAAACATACATCAACATATGCGAGGCAATAAATTTGTACAAGCAACTGAAGCAGCAGCCACAGCAGCGCTGCATTAAAAAAAAAATTCGAAGCAAGCATGACTTGCAGATACCCTGCAAAGAGATTTCAATAAATTTAAAAAACATAAAATTATATTTGAGCACAAGAAAAGTTATAGAAGCAAAATGAAAATTTTAAAATAAAAATTTGACTGACTTAAATATACCCGGTAGCAGCTGACAAATTTTTTTTTTTAATAAAATATAACAAAAAGTCAACAGCAAGCGTCAATGCAGTATATCATAAACTGCAAAAATGAGAAAAAAATTTAGGCTGACTATGAAATACCCGGTATTTTTTTTTTTTTTACTTTTTATACAAAATAAAGCCAAATAGTAAACCGTCAATGTGGAAGCTAAAAAATTAACAAAAAACACAAAAATAAATTTGACTGACTTAAAAATACCCGGTATAAGCTAACATACAGTGTATACTAAAAATAACAACTAGTCGACGGCAAACTGTATTTGGAAAACAGCAAAACTAAACTAAGAATTTTCAACAAAAAAAAAACACAGCAAGACTGACTATGTAATACCCGGCATTTGTAGAAAAATCATATAAAAATACATAAACAAAAACAGAATTTAAATTTCAAAGCAAACAGCAGACTTACAGTTAACTAACAAGACACTGAAAATGCCATTAAAATTCTATAACAGCTAAAAAAAAAAAATACCCGGTAGCAAGTGATTTATGAAAAAGTTAACAATAAATAAAAAAGAAGAAATTGTCTATAAATCAAATGCATAACAAAGTCGCATATACCCAACGATACAACAGCAAAAAAAAAAAAACTGCACAGTGGGCACAAAACAAACGAAATACATGAATAACTAAAGTTGCATTGTGGTGCAACCAAAAAAAAACACAAGTAGACGATGAAGAAGAGAAAGAAGAGTAAGATGAGAAAAGTATGCCAGTAAGCGCAAAGTTCATTGGCCCAAATGTTTATGTTTATGGCCATATAGGCTTATGCGCATTTTATGCGCGAAATCAAGAAAAATGAAAATGCATTTTCATGACTTTCTTTTTATTTTTTTTTTGCCACAGACTTTGCGCCTTTTGCCTGCAGATGTACAGCTCTGTCTCTGTCTCTGCCTCTGTCTTAGCATACAGTGTCTCAGTTTTTTTTCTCAGTCTATGTTGTCTTTTTTTTTGTGGTTGTTGCCCCTTTGACTGCTCTGCCTGTTCTTGCTGCATATTTGCAGAAGGCTCAGCATCGTCATCGTCTTCATTGTAGTTGTGACTCTGAGTTCTCTGACTTGCTTGAATTTTGTTTGCCAGCTGCCTTTAGTTTTTTTTTTTGTCAGCTGCTTCTTCTTAGCTTGACTTGGCAGTTGGCCAGTAACAACGCAAAGCTCACATAGACTTTGCTTTGCTTTAGTTTTTTTTTTTTTTTTTGTCGAGGTTGAACTAATGAAAACTTCAAAACAGCTTGGACAAAAAAAAAAAGGGAAACTCGTTACAGGAATTGCGCTTAGGCAGGCGAAAAAAAAAAACGAGTGGCGACTGTTAGTAGCAACAGCAGTAGCAGGCAGGCAGGGCAGCAAGGCAGGCGAGCAGCAGCCAGGCAGCAGGCAGGCAGCAAGGCAGCCAGGCAGCAGGCAGGCAGCAAGGCAGGCAGGGCAGGCAGACAGTCAGCACACAGTCAGCACTCCGACAGCAGTTAAAGTTAAACGCTTTTTCGTTTGCCATTCATAATGCAGTTTGGGCCAAAACACATGCCAATTGCCGCTAACGGTTAATCTAATTATGGTTAAATAAGCAATTTGCCCCAAAGGCAACATACACGCGCACTCTCTCTCTCTCTCTCTTTCTCTCTCTTTCTGTCTCTTTGTATTTTTCGCATTTCTATTATTGCCATGCCAAAAGCATGCTCATATATATTTTCAACTGCTGCCTCATCGCTTCTTGCTGCTGTTGCCTCACTGTGTATGTGTGTCTGCCGTTGTCAGCGTAAAAATGCAAGAAGAAAACACAAAGTTTTGGCTAAAAACAGCGCAAGAGCCACATGCGGGCACAGAACACACAGTTAACACCTGCCAACACACACACACACGAGAGAGAGAGAGAGAGAGCGATACTCGAGCAGCATAGCAGAGGCAGCGGCATACTGTATGGGGCGTTGTATGGCGCGCTTGTTACTCGCGTGTGCTTGCGTTTGTTGTCAGCTGCATGTGTGGCAATAATTTTTCGCTTTTCTTCTTGCTGCTGTTGCTGCTTCTACTTCATCTAGTGCTGCTTGCCTTTGTTTGCGCGCAGCTGTAGCATAAGTCAGCAGCGGCAAATGGTAAAAGTCATAGTCGGTTTTGCCATGCCACAAACAACAACAACAACAACATGAAGAGCAAGTAGCACAAACACCTTTAGCCACGATAACAAGTAGAAGGAGTAGTAAAACACATTCAAGTTACGCGTTTTGCCAAGGCTTTTGCTACAAATGCGGGTGTCCATAAAGCAAACCAGATAATCGCCTGACGGCATGTTCGAATACCATTTGGGGTTTTGTTTTTTCCCACTTGTTTACCTGCCACACTGCCCTCCAAAAGCAGCCATTTTTCACATTGTCAGTGTATTATTATTATAGCGCTTGGCATTTAATTTAGATTAACATTTATATTGTGCTAGAAAGAACTGTCTATAAATATATATAAATCTTTTTACTTTTTGCTTTAAGTTTTCAATTTCAATTTTCATTTGATTTTTTGTTTTTTTTTTTTTTTGCTGAATTTTCTATATATTTTCGTATATAAAATATATTTAACATAAAGACAAGACAAAAATTTCAAAAGTTATGCAGCGCACAGTAAAAAGTTTCATGCTCTATGTTATCATCGACAACAGATTAGAAAAAAGTCTGCCAAAAGTCTATATCTTAGCACAGCAAAATGCTAGCGGCAGCGCTCGTTTTCGTTTTCGTTTTTCTTGATTTTTTTTTGGGCAATTTATTGCCATACAATATACACATACAATCACACACACACACACACACAGCAACATACAATCACACACACATTCACTGGCACATACACAAATATGTATGTCTAAGAGCATTGAGTCACATTCAGGCTCTTCAGCTCATGCAAATCAAGGGCCGCCTGCAAGTATGCAACACTTTTTTTGTGTGTTACACTTTTGGCAAAATGCTTTTTTTCGCGCTATGCGCTCGATTGAATGTCAGAGAGAGTGACAGAGTGAGACAAAGAGAGAGAAAGAGAGAGAGGTATAGAGAGAGAAAGAGAGAGACAGCAAGGAGAAAAGAACAAGCCTGTATAAACAAAGACTGCATAAACGACTAACTGATACCCGGTACTTTGTTATACCAAGTAAAAGTTGACTTGCTTTGCGAGTTACCTCAATGCACGACTGTCTAATACCCGGTATTTTATTTGAACAAACTAAAGCTGCTCAGTCATTGAGCTTTTCACCCTGCTCAAGCATATTTGTCGTATATTTAGACATAATTGCACGACTGTCGAATACCCGGTACTTTGTGAATGCAAGCTATTGCCGTCTTGCAGCCTTGTAAGTGATTTACATATATTTGTAAGCGCATTTTCTTGCATTTAATAATGCACGACTGTGAAATACCCGGCACTTTCTTAGCACATGCATAAACTGCTCAGCAGTTCAACTTGTCTAAGCATATTTAGATTTTAGTTAGCAATGCTCGACTTTAAAATACCCGGCACTGTGCCAAAACTGCTCAGCATATGCTTGCGGCTGTCTATATAAACTATATACACGCTTTGCCAAGCAAAGGCTTATGGCAAAGCTTAGCCACGTCAATAGCGTGCGAAAAACAGTGCCAAAAGTATCAGATGTACAGCGTGTGGTTTTTGTAGTTTCTGCTGCCGTTGCCATTGCTGTTGCTGTTGCCATTGCATTTGCAGTTAAAGTCGTCGCCAGCTTCATCGTCGTCGTCGTTTCGCAATTTATTTACGCTGGCTTTGCGGTTCTTTAGGGCCGAAGTTGCAAGTTGCAAAAAAAAAAGCCAAGTGTTGCAAGTTGTAAGTGTGTTGAAACTGGAGCAAACAAGGCTTCAATATGTACAAGTATGTGTGTGTGTGTGCGATTGTGTGTGTTTAGCTCTTTGCTGTCGTTGTTGTTGTTGTTTTCATGCTTGTTGTGTTTTTTGTGCCACTTTCAGCGCTGCGTTGCGCTGCTTAAACGTTTATTTTATTTTTTCTTTGTTTTTCTCTTGTGGCAAGTTAAAACTTAAAGTCATTCGCATGGCAAGCACAAAGATGCGCAAAATTCAAAAAACAATATTCTATTAGTTTGAACTGTCAACAAATGTTTCGCATTCATAAGCCAGCAAAAAAAAAGGAAGAAAAAAAATATAAAAAAATAAAATAAAAATCGCATAAGAAAAAAATATAAAAAAATAAAATAAAAATCGCAAAAGAAAAAAATAAAAAAAAAATAAAATAAAAATCGCATTTTGCCTGTCCAAACGAATATTTCAAACATTTTTTTCGCCCATTTCCATTTGCGTTTTGCGTTTCGTTTCGTTTCATTTCTTACGTTTAACATTTTCAGCAATTGAAATCATTGACAGTTGGCATTTTTTTTTTTTGTATTTTATATAACAACAAAAGGCACTTTTCAGTCGTTGACACTTTGATTTTGCTTGCAAGCGAGTGAAAGAGAGAGAGTGAGAGAGAGAGTGTGCGAGAGTTGAAGTGAAGCTGCAAAACATTTTTTAGACAATTCCATTGAGACGATGTGAATGACGACGACGTTTTGGCTTAAAGTGCAGGTACAACGGGGCGTATGAGTGCGCATTATGTCTCGGTTTCTCATACTCTTGCACACAGAGAGACTATCTATGGCTGTGTATGTGTATGTGTGTGTGTGGCTTTTATGCGGCATAACAAAAGCTTATCGCCAGCATAATAGAGACACGCGTCTATGTAATAAAGTAACAGTCAGCCGAGCAGGCAAAGCAGGCAACAAAAGGACACACTGTGAAAGAGAATAGGAGAGTGAGAGACAGGAGACAAGCAAGATATACAGACAGAGTAGACAGAGCAGACAGACAAACAGTTCATATGAACTGGCCCTAGCGAAGTTAGCGAAGTCAAGGCAAAGTCAGGGCGCGTTATCATTAACATTATTATTATTATTATCATTACAAAAACCCAGCGCTTTCTCTCTCTATGTGTGTGTGTGTGTGTCTATATATGTTCTGCACTTAAGTGACTTTTTGTTCTCTCTTTACTTTCTTTTTCATGCTACATGCTGCTGCTACTACTTTTTTTTGCCGTTGTTAAGCAGAGCTCAAAGCGGAAATCTACGGACCGAGCGATCTGATGGTTAAAACGGGCAGCGACATTAACTTAACCTGCAAGATAATGCAAGGACCGCATGAGTTGGGCAACATATTCTGGTACAAAGGTGCGTATGCGTAATGCTGTACATTTACCTTAAGGAATTTTTAACATGACATTTTAACAATTCAATTTACCGAGAAAACAAAAAACAAAAAAAACAACAATGCAAACAAATCTCACGCACACTCACACAATCTCTCACTCTCTCTCTCATGCTATCTTTCACTTTCTCTTTTCAACATTTAGGCAGCGAAATGCTTGATAATAAGAATGAGAATGAAATCGACAGCTCTATGGCCAGAATACGCGTTGAGGATGATTGGTCCGATGGTCTGACTTCCAGGTATGTATTACACACACTCTCTCTCTCTCACTCTATCACACTAGCTGTCTCTTGCTCTTTCGCTCTATATTCATTTCAGGTATTTTACATTAAAATACCAAACACTTAATTAAGTTGCCAGACGTAAATGTAAAGTACATTTTCAGCAGCAGTAACTCAGGCAGCAGGGGCAAATATAGCAGCAAATGGCACAAATTAAGGCAGAGAAACACAACGAAAATTGCTAACAAAATGAGATTCCAAGCAGAAATATTTAAACTTTTATCTCAGCTCTTCGCATATATATATATATATGTCATATACATACATTGAATGCTGCCAAAAGACAATTAAATATTTCCCATTAAAATGAAGCTTTAATTAGAATTCAGCTAAAAAACAAAACAAATACCAAAAGAAATTTTACCAAGTCAAACATAAGGCTAAAAATAAATATGTAATGCATGACTGAAATTATAGCAGCGTCTAACAAATAATAGCTAGGGTATTTTGTGGTCATTCAAATTTTTAAAATATTTTAAAAATATTTTGAGATATAATTAAATTCAAAATCTCAGCTCAAAAAATTGATTGAAAAAAATTATATAAAGTTAGGGTATTTTATAGTCGAGCAAATGGTTCAAAAATATGTAAAAAGTATTGAAAGACAAATAAAAAGCTAAGCTTAAAATGAAATGTATGAACTTTGTTCACAGAAGTCATAAATATTTAAAAGATCGGGTATTTTATAGTCTATCATATATTTAAAAACACTAGAAATACTTTAACTAGCCAACAAAGTTGCAATCAAAATTCAAATGTATGAATAAGTTTGGAAAATATATATAAATAGTATTAGTTAGGGTATTTTATAGTCGGTCAAATTGAAAAAAAAAAAATCATGAAAAAAAATATAAGCAGAAAGCTAAAAAGGAAGTAACAATTACGAAAAATTGTACATGCAAATCATAAAATTATAAAAGGCAGAGTATTTCATAGTCTATCATATTCTAAAAAAAACTTAAGACTATATAAATGTCACTTGATATCAAATTTCCAGCTAAAATGAAGTTTAGAAGTCTGCATAAAGCTAAAAATCCAATAAATAACAAAAGTTAGGGTATTTCAAAGTCTATCATTTTCTAAAAATATATACAAATTATATAAATGTCACTTGTTATCAAATTCCCAGCCAAATTATTAGTTAGAAGTTCGCATAAAGCTATAAAACTCATAAATAATAAAAGTTAGGGTATTTTAAAGTCGATCACTTTATAACAAAAGCCTAGCATTACTTAAATTAATAATGTAGAAGCCATTTTGCATAGTCCAACTCTACATTTAACTAATTAACTTGCCACAAACAAGCAAAGCATAAGCTTAGTACGGGTATTTGTTAGTCGAGCAGAAAAAAAGAGTGAAAAAATGAAACAACAACTGAGAATTGTCAGTAGTTAGCCGTGTGTGACTTTTAATTTGCCTTAGATGTTAACTACAGTAGTTACTCCACCTGAGAGTGGAGTGTCTCGCTGTCTCTGTCTCTCTCTCTTTCTCTCTCAGACACACTGCCTCTGCTGCTTATTGCTCGTTGTGCATTTATGCCGCTAACTAACGACACGAACAAACATAAAATGCAGTTGTTTGCCTGATGCCATAAGCATAAGAGTCATAGACTCATATTGCTTCCTCTCTTTCTCTCTCTTTCTCCCTCTGTTGCCACACAACTACAACTTCAACTTCAACGCTCTCTTTGCCTGCCTTGCGATTCCATTCATGGCATAAAGTAGCAAAAGTTTTTTTTTTTTTTTTTTAATGCTTGGCTTTCATTTGATGTTGGTTTTTGTGTCGTTTGCTATTCCCTCTCCCTCTCTCTCTCTCTCTCTCACTCTCCACTCCCCTCTGCTCTGTCTATCAGAACTGGCATCACATGGATTATTCATTTGCAGTCGCATTGCGATTCACTTTCAAATCGTTGTTAACCTACTGTACACATACACACACACTCTCTCTTTCTCTCTCACTCACTCTCTCTGTCTCACTCTTTACACTTCACAGATTAAAAATCAAGCGCGCCATGCCTGGCGACACTGGCAACTACACCTGTGTGCCGACTGTGGCAAAAACCTCAAGCGTCTATGTGCACGTAATTATTGGTAAGTAACATAACAGCTAGCATGCACTGTAAGCAAGGCAAAATATAAAAATCAGTTGCAACTACAAGTAGCAGGCACTTTTTTTTTTTTTGCGCACAGTGTATGCATTGCAACTGTTTGTTGCCTGTGCTTGACAGTTTAGCATGTTTATGACAGGAAGTTGCCTGTTAGCAGCGTCGCGCATTGCAATTTTCAACACACACACACACACACACACATGGCAAAATGAGGCATGGCCAGGTGTAGCAGCAGCAGCAACACACACGCTACATACTGCTGCTGCTGCTACTGCTGCTGCTACTACTGCTGTGTGTGTTGACTGAAAGAAGTTGCGGAAATTATTTCTTGTGAGCTACAAATGCCAATAATCAAGACTCTGCTGCATGCATTCACCTGCACTGTATGTTGCCTCAAGTTGCATGCAGCAACTGTTTGTTTGACAAACAGGAAATGCGCGCTGGCAGCGAACTGTGTCGACGACAGTCGATATTATCTCTGGCGCTGACGCTGGCAGCGGCAGCATATAAAGTTGAACAGTTGCCGTTTGCCAAAGCTAATCGGAAGACGTTGCAACAACAATAGCTAACGAGACTTGCAACAACTTGCTGCAACAGCAACAGCAGCAGCAGCTAAAGTAAATTACATCCGTTGACGCATGCGCTTTAGCAACATTTTTTGTAGCAACTTTCCGTCGTTACAATTAGCTAATGAACTAAAGGAACTAACAATGTTTTCTCTCTCTCTCTCTCTCTCTTTCTCTCTCTCTCTTTGTCTCTCTTTCTCTCACTTTTGTTTTTCTGACACTTTTTGTATTTTCATACTGTTGAACAGGTGAACACCCGGCGGCCATGCAACACAATTCGAGCAGTAACAGCAACAGTTTCTATTGTGGCATTTGTTGCATGCTACTAAGCATCGTTTCATGCTGCCTGCAACATTGGTATGTAAGTGGTGCGACGGCCGAAACAATTGCCGTGTTCTTGCAACTGTCAAAGTTGTCGCCGTCAAGGCAATTGTCACAACAAGCAGCAGCAGCAACAACAACAACAACAACTGCAGTGGCTACAACAACAACAACGGCAGTGGCAACAACAGTAGCAGCAGCAGCAGCTGTAACAAATGCTCAACATGCAGCATGGCCACGTCCCCGTCCCAGCATGCGAACAAGTCGACAAACGCCTCTGCTCAGTGTAAGATGAAGGAATGCAGCCAAAAAGCAGGCTACACAAATTATTGATACATTGAGCTATTGAGCTAAGGCGGCGCAAAAGGATGTCAAAGGATCGATCACAAATGAACTGTAAGCTAAATGATGCAGCGACATTTGATTGATAAAAAAAAAAAAAAAAATGATGTTTAGTTTAATTGATGAAATATGAAAATTAATCGAAATTGTAATGGTAATCGAAATGAAATCGAAATCGAAATTGAAATTTCATATTTAAGCTAAAAGAAAAAAAAATAAATAAATAAAATAAAAAATAAAATAAAATATAAAAAAATGGCACTTAGTGAATAAAGAGAAGGCAGAAAAAAAAAAATAAAATTTACAAAAAAAAAAAAAAAATAAAAAAAAATATTGCTAGTTTTAAGAGATTTCGCATTGAGTTTAGCAAAGCGAACGAAACACGAAATCAATATTTAAAAAGAAAAATCTGATAAAAAAAAAAAAAAAATTGAAAAAAAAATAAAACGAAAATTTACAGTGCATACATAAGTATATAAACACACAAAACATACATACATATAAACATATAAAATAATTAAGCAACAAGTCAAACTGTAGTACAGCATAATAACACTGCACAGTGACTCACAAAAGTAAACGTACGCATTGAATTTAAATAGAAATTTTACAAAAAAAAAAAAAAAATAAAATTTATTTAAGAAAATTTCTCTACTTGTAACTTTTGTGAGGCACAGTTGCCACAACTTGTTCCCAATGCCAACAACACAACTCTATATCTATCGCTCGCGCTCTCGCTATCTCTTCCACTCCCACTCTCTATCAAAAGTCTATACATCACTTTAAATTTCACCATAGCAACAAGTTGAATACAGAAGAAAAACAAAGAAATAAATAAAATAAATTTCTGTCATTATGAATTAAGACTTACTAGCTATAAATAAAGCTTCATAATATTTTCTTCATAATTGCTTCACTGTCGACAAATATAATAAATAAAAAAAATAAATAAATCATTTTTTGCAAAATCAAGTCTGCATACTTCTGTAGCTAACTGTAATGTGTACACAAATTCATTCAATTTGAATAAAAGAAAAATAATATAAAAAAAAAACAAAAATAAATTTATAAATATTTATTCATTGTGTAATTGTAATTAAATCATTAAGATTCATTAACTAAATTTTGCTGTAAATAATTGCCACAATAATTACAAAATTGTATTTAAAAAAATAAAATAAAAATTGTATTCAAATTCAAAGCATTCATTATACATTCATTCATTTATTCATTTTATTCAAAAATGTAATTATAATAAATTTGTAGCACAATATAATTTCAAACATTGCTGCGCAAATACTTTTAATTAGAACTGTAAACTCAAAAATATTCAATATTAAATCAAGAGAGAATAATTTTTTTTTTTTTTTAAATTTTCATCAACACTTGATGCATATATACTTTTTAGCATAACTGTATGCACGAAATGCAATATTAAAAATTGCTTTTATTGGCGCCTCAAATTGATTTTAATCATTATAATTATTTTCTTTTGTACACGTTGAACTTTATCTTTTTTATATATTGAATAATATTAATGGCAACTTTATGCAATAAATGAATCAGCATGAGAAACAGAAGTGTGTATTCACATAAGAATACTTAATGCAAATACTCAATCGTTGCATATTCACAACTCAAAAGCGAATCGCATTAAGTTGAAAATCGAATAAAATGAATAAAAAAAAAAGAACAGAAAAAAAAAGTATTAAATAAATTTATTTGTGGCATTTTGCAGTTACGTTTTGTTTATGTATATATACAACACACACACACACACACTCACACACACACATGCATTTCAATATACATATATATACTATTTATATAGTTGATATAATTAGTTTTGGCTGATATTAAGCGCATATGGAAATGCGATTTATAAATGTGCTTAAATCCAACAACAACAAAAAAAAAAAAAACAAAAATATAAAATGAAAAAGTTTAAATGAGAAAAGTGAAAAGTGGAAAAATTGAGGTCGAACGCACTGTAAATAAATTCATTAGTAGCGACTGTAGTTTTAATTAACTCTTAAACAATGATATATATATAAAAACAAAATACAATGAAATGTTCAAAAAAAATAAATAAATAAAAAAAAAAACTGATTAATTTCAATATTAAATGTGGCACAATGAAAATCATATTGGCAACAAAATGAAACAAAACAAAACACAAAGCAACAACAAGAAATAAAATATATAAAAAAAAAAATATTTAAAAAAAAAAAAAAATATTACAACAAACATTTCAAATTACAAAAACCAAAGAACAGAAAAAATAAAAAAAATAAATAAAACAAAAAAAAAAATAGACAAAATTAGTTAAAGAAAAGATAAAAATGCAGAAGCAGCAGCAAAAGCAGAACAAACAATTTTCTATATAAAAAAAATAAATAAAATAAAAATATATAAAAAAAAAACACAGAGCGTGTTTTACAACACTGGACAACAGGGCACAACACGCTATATTCAAGTTTTTTTTTCCTGTTTTTTTTTGTGATTCAATTTTGCAAACTATAAAATGTCTGCATGTGCATATGCGTATGTATGTGTATCTCTCTCTGTATGTGTGTGAGAGTGTGAATTTTGCTGTGTATTGAAATTTAGTTAAGAAAAATGATAAAGAAATTTTTTTGTAAATAAATTTAAATATTTTAATTTTTATTTTTTGCATTCATAAATGATCAGACGATATATGAAGATAGATATGAAGAAGAAGATGAAGATATATATATATGAATGAATTTATATATACAGATATAAAAGTTTATAAAGCAAACACACAGACACACACACACATACATACATGCATACGCATATCTTTAGATGTATTAACTTTAAGCAAAAAAAAAAAAAACGAAAAGAAATGAAATGAAAAAAAAATAAAAAAAACCAAAAATCTCATCATCAAATACAATAATAAACTAAATGTTTATATATATGTATTCAGTGTGTAACTAAATATATAATAATATATATACTATATATACTTATATATGTAGATATATAATCAGACATACAAAAAACATACTTGCATACTTACATACATACATACATCTATATATATATATGTGTTTAAAGAACTACAAAAAAAAAAATAAAAAATAAAAAAAAAATAAACATACACATTGACACACAAAACAAAGCAAAAAGATAAGTGAAAAATAATTATGAGTTAGAAAAATTATAAAAAAAAAAAAATAAAAAATAAATAATAATAAAAAAAATAAAATAAATAAATTTTTGTTTTATTTTTGGGAATTTTTTTTGGCATTTTTAGCGGCATTTTTACAGCATAAATCTAGCGGCATTTTCTTATTTTTTTTTTTTAATGAAACATTTTGTCTGCTGAATATAAAAACAAATTTTTTTTTTTTTATAGATAAACGAGTAAATTTTGAGTTGTACATGGAACAAGTCGAAGTATTTGCTACACTTTGCGTATGAAACTTGAATAACTGAAGATTGTTGCTATCAACTGTTAGATATTTGTTTGGCTTAAACATTTGCTTAGCTTATAGCAGACTGTGCGATTACTCTATAGCACAATTATAGTATGTATAAATATTTATAGGCAGCACTGTCTACATTTGTATTGTACTTAAACACTTGAACAAAACTATAGCTAAATACACTTCCCACTACTAGCTGTCGCACAAATATTGATTTATGCGCATAAATTAAAAGTTACAGTTATTGTGTGCTTTAAGCTTTAAGCGCGTGATATAAAAATGGATTATCGTTTGTCGATTGATCGTTGAGAAGCAACATGATGAGAAAAAAAAAAAACATTCGCTATGCTAATTAATGTTTAATATCAACAAAAAAAATACAACAAAAACTCTTTGCAGTATCAGCATCTTGTTTTAGTTAAACAGACAATAGTTAAGACTTAAATTAAGTTAGTTTTAGTTTTAGTTCTTCTGCTGCTGCTGCTGCAGAACCTGTTTCCGTTGTGTGTGTGCGACTCACAATTTTTTATCTATTTTTTTTTATTTTTTATTTTTATTATTATTATTTTTAATGCGTTCATTGACTTTACTTTGAAACTGTCCCAGTTTTTATTTTATCTTATTTCCAACTAGTTTTTTTTTAGCTGTTTAATTTATTAAAATGATGTTGAATTTTTCTTTTTTTTGGGACGCGTTGTATCTTGTCGTCATTTTGCCATATACATTTCATATTCAATTAATTGCAATATTTGCATTAACTTTTGGCCAAATATTTACCGTTGACTTAACGCAGAGAGAGAACAGAGAGAAGAGAGAAGAGAGAGAGATTATTCTATATACGATACATGATAGCTGGCATAGCGAATGTATAAATAAAACTGTCTTGTGGCAAACTAATCTTAGTATCTTTGGATTTTTGCACAAAACAACAAAATGCAATCAAAGGTGTTTAGTTATTTGGCCATCATGTTGGTTTTAGCCAACTTGTATTGCCTACAGGCTGGTGCGTAGAGCAAGCTAAATTCATATTAAGTGTCTTTCCTCTACTCTCTCTATCTCTATCTATCTTTCTCTATCTTAGCTCCTTCAACAACAACAACAACATCGACAGCTGTTGAACAGCGCAAGGCTGCTGAACAATTGGTTCGCGTTTATCCTATCAATGAGGAGCAATATGAACGTTTACTTAAGCTTACAAATGGTAAAAATGTCATTTCCGAGGCACGTTTAACTAGCGCTGGCTTTACCTCAGTGCGCAACAGTTTGGATTCTGGTTGGCATTCCTTGTTACGTATTATGGGTCTTACTACTACTAGTCGCTCCGAGGTAGCCAAGATCGATATCGATGGACAACCATTGTGTGTTATGAAACGTAATTATGATGATGTTCAGTCACGTGGTTTGGTGGCACGTGATGCGGATACCGATGAGGAGTCTGTTATCAATTGTATTGTTGTATTGAAGAAACCGCCAACAGTGCAAACAGAGAATCCTAATTTTGCACCCTATTGGTATAATGAAAATACTGATCCATTGATGCAGCAACAATTGCCTTTAGAATCACCAGCTGCTGAGCAAGCAGCAACAG
The DNA here is from genome assembly GCA_037044475.1 of Zaprionus obscuricornis. NCBI lineage: Eukaryota > Metazoa > Arthropoda > Insecta > Diptera > Drosophilidae > Zaprionus > Zaprionus obscuricornis. Next base: position 176,672 of record JBAMBR010000292.1, on the reverse strand, counting down.
TTGAAGAAGATGAACGCACAGTGTTGCCTGTTCCTGTTGTATCTGCAGCTGATGCCGCTGAATCAGTTGCCATGCCTGAAGATTTACCAGCTCCATTGCCTGTACCTGCACCCGTTGCCAAGACAGTCAAGTCCAATGCCAATACAAATTCCAACTCCAAGCCCAAGTCCAAATCTAATACAAAATCCAACTCTAAGCGTAGATTCCACTTGAAGAAGAAGCTACGCTCCAATGCTGCAGGCGCTTCACGTCAATATAGTTCACCCTACGGACCACCAACATCTCCAAGCGGACCTTTCGCTGCTGCTGGCTATAGTAATCCTTATGCAACAGCTGGTTATTCCTATGCCAGCAGTGGTTATGATGCAGCATCAGCCTCACAATCAGCAGCAGCAGCAGCAGCCTATAATCCTTATGCAGCCTATGCTTCACAATATGGAACACCATCAGCTTCAGCTTATCCAACACCATCAGCTTCAGGTTATCCTGTACCACCACCCTATCCATCATCCTCAGGTTATCCTCCAATACCATCAGCTTATCCAACACCATCAGCTTATCCAACAGCTTCGGCATATCCAATTCCTCCCACATATCCATCAGGTCCCTCGTTTTCCCAGCAATCGCTATATCAACCTGATCTATATTCACCAAGTTTACCTTCCGCACCCGATTATTACAATCAATATGACAATGAAGATGAAGAGGAGGAAGAAGAAGATGATGGCTATGATGTTGAAACAGAAGGTAGCTACGAGGATGAATACTACGATTAGATGTAAGCAGGCAAAACCTTAGCATAATATATTTAAAAAAAAAAAAACATCAAAAAAAAGAAAACGAAATTGGAAAAAACCCTAAAACTGTGATTTCATTTCAAACTTTTCAAGCTGGTAAAGTTAGAATTATGATAATTTCAGCTAGAGATTGTGCATAAAATATTTGACAGTTCTATAGTCTATATAAAGAAATATATATATATGAAACTTTGTAGAAACTATGACTGAACTTTATATAAAAAAAAAAAAAAAATGTTCAGTATATAAAGTTTGTAATGCAAAAATAAAAACAAAAATTTTCTAATGGTAAAAAAAAATGTATAAAAATTTATATTGGGAAAATGATGGGCTGAATGTGTGAATACAGTGCTACATATAAATATATGTATAGCTTTGAGGATGAATTTTTGGAATTTCGGAAGAAGAAATGCAGAAAAAATAAATAAATTTTAATAAGTGCTGAAGAAATTCTTTAGAAGGAAATATTGGAGGACTACTAGGATGAAATGATGGGCTGAATGTGTGAATACAGTCCTATATATGAATATATGTATAGCTTTGAGAATAAATTTTTGGAATTTCGGAAGTAGAAATGCAGAAAAATAAAATAATTTTAATAAGTGCTGAAGAAATTAGGAGAAAATATTGGAGGACTACTAGGATGAAGAAAATATATATTTAATGTTGAGCCTACATAAAAGAAATTTATAAAAATTTTTCAAAATTTCAAAAGTTGAAAAGCAAAAATAAAAAATTCTAATAAGAAAAAGTTTAGATTTGATTTGAAGAAATATTATGACAAATTTGGATGATTTATAACTAATTTAGTGAAAACAACTTTCAACTAAAATCTGATAATTAAAGCTAATAAAATTTTAACGCTAATTATAATTTGGCTAACAAGCTTATACCATATACTGCCAATAATAATACTATAAAGAAATTTTTAGAAACTAAATATAGAAATGAGAAATCATTTTTAAAAGTCATAAAAAATATCAACACAATCTTGAAGTTTCGCTACTTGTTTATGATTGAAATTTTAAGTTTTTGCTTTTGAGATCATCATCATCATCAGCATTATAATTATCATTAACATTGTTTTCCAAAAAAAAAAAAAAAAATTGGTATAAATCTCATTTAGATCACATTGCCAAGAATTGGGACAAAAATTCTAAAGCTCACTCTCCCTTTGCGACTGAAACGCGTTCAACGAAATTAACCATAAATAAACAGTTATCAAATAAAGTCATCAGTATCATTAAACATAATCTTTTCATGTTCAAGATTGAAAGCAGATCGTGGCCAATTATGGGCGAAATTCTCTATAGAATTTAGGACAGCGATTAAATATTTATGCACAAAAAAAAAACTAAAATAAATAATAATAAAAATAAAAATCAAGAATAAAAAAAATAAAAAAAAAAAATTGGGTAACAGTTTTTCTGTTAAGGGCGTGGCACTTAATGTGCTTTTGCTGCTGCTGCTGATTTAAATGATAATGCGACAGCAAGCAGACATAGTTAGTCAACGTTATATTTCTTGGATAGATATCAGATTGTAGCGCTTATAGCATTCATTGGCAACTAGCGCAAAAAAGTTCTGTATAAATATTCAGAGATTTTGCGTTTTGCAAGTTATTCGAACGCAGCGATCGCTGAGCGAGGCGACAATGAAGATTTTACATTTTTTGGCGGTGATCGCGCTTTGCGCCATCGCAGCCAATGCTGGTAAGTTAACAAGCGTTATTCGCATCTAAAGTTTTATATCCTTATCCTCTCTCTCTCTCTCTCTGTGTCTTGCAGCTCCCAATAGGGCGCAAGTATTACGCATACATCAGGTAACGCGTGAGGAGTACAATGAGCTGCTCAAGCTTACCAATGATGATGGTGAAGTGAGTGAGGCACGTCTGCTTGACAGTCCTTTGAGTGGCATCAAGAATTTGGCCTCCAAGACGGGTTTGTCATCGTCATTCTTTGATTTTGATAAGAAGAAGAAGAAGAATGAAATGATTTATCCATTGTGTGTTGTACCCGATGATGAGAACAGTAATGGCGGACATGGTGGACATGGCGGACATGGTGGTCATGGCGGACATGGTGGACATGGTGGTCATGGTGGACATGGCGGTCATGGTGGTCATGGCAGACATAGTTTCTCTAGCACTGATGAGACTGGCGATGAAGAAACTACATCCGATGGTGCACGCGGCACCACATTCTGCACCTTGGTTGTAAAGGGTTCCGGTTCAAGTGATGGCAATGTTATCTTTTTGCCACAACCGCAGCCAAATCCTAATACAAATCCTAAGCCTAAACCAAAGCCAAAGCCACATTACAAGCCACATCCTAAGCCACATCCAAAACCCAAGCCATATCCTGTTTATCCACCACTACCACCACCACCACCACCACCACCGCCACCAAGCGCATATAATCCCTGGTATTGGTATTGGCTATATGGCATTCCACCACCACCCTGGGCACATGGTCGTCCACCATGGAGTCATGGCCCACCACCATGGGGCAATGGACCACCACCATGGGGCAATGGACCACCACCATGGGCCACTGGACCACCAACAAATGGCGGTGGTGATGGAGATGGCGGCAATGGTGATGGAGGTAATGGAGATGGAGATGGAGGTAATGGAGATGGCGGCAATGGAGATGGAGGTAATGGAGATGGAGGTGATTTAACTTGCGATCCTGATCTTGATCCTACATGTCTATAAAATTCCTAGGAAAATGCAAAATGATAAAAAATAAACGTAGCGTCTTTCTCTTAAGCAAGACATAGAAAAATTTTATGAAAATTTTTGCATGTTTTTGTTTTTTTTCTTCCCTTTTTTTGTTGCTGCTCAAACTAATTGCAGCATGAGAGTTGCTAAACAATGCAAGTGTGATCAAAAGTGTTACAAGGTCTATGAGTAAACAATGGACACAACAGCAGGCAACAGTAGGAGCAGCAGCAGCAGCAGCAGGCAACAGTAGGAGCAGCAGCAGGCAACAGTAGGAGCAGCAGCAGCAGCAGTAAAAAAACATGTGATCTAGGCAACAAAACACAAGTCATGTAAACAACTGACATTACACTGTCAGAGAGAGAGAGGGAGAGAGAGAGAGTGAGAGAGTGAGAGAGTGAGATAGCTAGATAGATAGATAGATAGGCAACCTCATTGAGAATGAACAGCAACAAGGACAACGAATGAAAGAGAATAAATTAAAGAACAACTCAAAATATCCGCGGGCAATTTTCACTTGCTCTTCAAGTGTGTTTGAGTGTCTATGTGTGAGTGTGTGTATGTGTGTGTGTGTCGCTGTTTGTTTTTTCTTTTTTTTCTGTATGCGTATGTATGTTACGTGGGGTGGGGCGTGTTGTGTGCCGATTTTGTACGCTTACGCCCGTTTGCTGTTAAGTGCAAGTGCATCGATAGCAAAAACATACAAAAGACAGAGATAGAGAGAGTGAGTGAGAGAGAGAGAATGATAGCGATAGCGTAAAAGCAACGCCAAGAGCGCCTTTGGCCTCGCTGCGTTTTAGCTGCCTGCGCTTCAATTGCTGTCTTTATCTCTCTCTCTTTCACTCTCTCTCTCTCTCTCTCGCACTATCATGCAACTAGTCAGCAAAACAAGTGACAGTGTTACTCTCACTTGTTGTGTCTATGCACAAGTACTGCAAAATAATTACTTTCATATCCAGCGGCAATTAAATTCATTTAGTTTGGCACCAATTTTCATGCCAGCAACAGCAACAACAACAACAGCAGCAACAACAGCAGCAACAGCAACAGCAGCAACAGCAGCAACAACAGCAGCAATAACAGCAGCAACAGCAGCAACAACAGCAGCAACAACAGTAACAATAAGAGGCCTGACATGCTATGAAGACATTTTCTCATTCATTCATACAACGGCCTCTGCATGTTTGGTTGTTGAACTCGCTAAGCCTCTGCACCAACCACTCATACTCATACTCACACTCTCTCAGTCTCAGTCTCTTTCATTCACACACACGCATACACAGCATAGTGTAGCATGTAGCGTCTGGCCAACAAACTCTAAACTATGTCAACTGTTAACTTTTTTTTTAGCCGCTGGCATTACGCTTGTATGACTTACATATTTTTCAAGGACTTTATATAGTTTATACACAAACACACACACAGACACACACACACACAGACACACAATACTGTATATATATAAAAAGACAGGCGCGCTCACTTACAAGCAAAGTCAGGCATAGAAATACTGCGCTGCAGGCCGCCGCTGCTCATCGCCGCTTATAAGACACAAAAACCATTTGCTGGCAAAATATAAACAATTTAAAGTTAGTTTATAAGCAGCAGCAACAGCAGACTTTAATATTTTGATTTTTTATTTAGAATTAAATATATAAAAAAAAAAAGTAAGAAAGCTATAGTCGAGTATGCTTGACTATATAATACTCGGTGCCCAAAGTTATATTATATATTTATTTAGCTCGTGCTCTTGATACCCAATGGGCACCGAGTATAATAATAATTTCACTTGCACTTTATTATATTCGTTGCCCATTTGGGTAACAAGAGTATATTGGCTTAGTGACAGCAGCAAATGTATGTAACACCCATAAGGAGGCGTGGCCGTAAAGTATATATATTCTGACTCAGGATCAACAGCCGAGTCGATTGGAGCATGTCCGTCTGTCCGTCTGTCCGTCTGTACGTCCGTATGAACACACAGATCTCGGAGACTATAAGAGCTAGAGACTTCATTTTTTTTTGCAAAGTGTTTGTAGTATTTGCAGGCAGATCAAGTTTATTTTGGATTTTTGCCAAGCCTCCCACCGCCTCTACAAATCGATGAAAACCATTTTGAACACAGCACTTCACCCACACCCAGTCAATCTACACCACTGAATTTTGGTACATTGGTAGAATATGTTTATCTGGATGTTGTGTACAAATTTGGTACAGATCGGATAATAAACATGGAAGTTATACACAAAAGTTGAGAGTCCGTCTCTATAGCGTCTGATACGTTTGCTTGCTGTTCTCACCCCACACTCGACGGCAATAGTTACTCAGTGTTTCTCACACTTGTGAAGAGCGTGGCTCAGTGGTTAGAGGGTTGAACTCGCAAGCATGAGGTCCGCGGTTCGATTCTCGAGACGATTTTTTTTAAAAAATTTTTTTTTTTTAAATTAATTTTAAATTAACTTAAAATATAACTTTGGGCACCGGGTATTAAATAGTCGAGCATACTCGACTATAATTTTCTTACTCGTTTCTTTTTCACACTTGTAAAGAGTTGGACACCGAGTATTATATAGTCGAGCATACTCGACTATAACTTTCTTACTTCTTATTTTTCACACTTGTAAAGAGTTGGGCACCGAGTATTATATAGTCCAGCATACTCGACTTTAACTTTTTTTACTTGTTTCTTTTTCACACTTGTAAAGAGTTGACACCGAGTATTATATAGTCGAGCATACTCGACTATAACTTTTTTTACTTGTTTCTTTTTCACACTTGTAAAGAGTTGGACACCGAGTATTATATAGTCGAGCATACTCGTCTATAAATTTCTTACTCGTTTCTTTTTCGTTAGTATTTTTTTTTTCTCCCTCCCTTTACAGAAATGTACTAATTATGCCGCACAGCACAACTGTTAAGCACTTATCGGTTATCGATCAATGACTTTAGCGCCAAAGGCTTAACATTATTCTGTTATTCAACAACATTCTGTTATATAAAGGAAAATTACATTTTTTTTTAATGTTAAATTGCTTTTTATGTCAATAATGGCAATAAATACATAAAAAAAAATGAGAAAAAAATTACATATGTATAACTATAATGATTTTGATCGTGATTGCGTCATCTAAATATATAACGGTCGTTCGACACACAACAAAAGGGAATCAAATCAATTTAACGGCCGTTGTGTGTGTGTGTGTGTGGAGGGGGCATGGCTGATAATACGCCTGCTGCTGCTACTGCTGCTGCTGCTGCTCCTACTGCTGTGTCAGTTGTAGAAAAACACACGCTTGAGTGTCATTTGGTTAAGGCGAAAAATTGATAAGTGCCTTGTGGTTGTGGCGGCCATTAACACACACACAGCACACACATACACAGAGCAGACACACATACTTACATTTATACGCACAATAAAATTTATACAATATAAGGATAAGGAAGCGCAGAGACAACAACAACAACAAGACATAACGAGCTCAGAACACACGTCAATCAAATATGGCGTCAAATAATCATTAAGCAACATACACAGCATCAGAGTGTGAGTGCAAGAGAGAGAGAGAGAGAGAGAGAGACAGACAGATACACTGGCAGGCAGACAGACAGTATGTTTAAAGAGCTTAACAGTGCAAAGTGAGTATGTGGGAAGAGAGAGAGAGAGTGTGTGGGAAGAGAGTGTGTGAGAAGAGAGTGTGAGAAGTGAGTGTGTGGGAACAGAGAGTATAGGAACAGTGTGAGTGGGAAGAGATTATACCAGCATATAGCAGTGTAAGTGTGAGTGAGACAGCTAGTGCATGCATGTATGTATTCGTACAGCTGCTGCTGCTACTACTGTTGCTGCTGCTACTTCTGCTGCTGCTGCTACTGCGACTGCTTCTCTTGCTGCTGCTGCTGCTACTTCTGCTGCTGCTGCTACTTCTGCTGCTGTTGCTACTTCTTCTGCTACTGCTGCTGCTACTTCTGCTGCTACTTCCGCTGCTGCTGCTCCTACTGCTGCTGCTGCTACTTCTGCTGTCATGTAGTTGCCGTTGATTTTACTGCTAAAAACTGATTTGTGGCTTGTGGTAGGCGCAACAGCAACACAAAACATAAGGCGTGGCAAATGAAATTGAAGTGAAAAAACTTGGCAAAAAAAAAAAAGTAGAAGAAGAAAAACTCTTCAAGCAATTGTTGCCATTTTAATAATTGCCAAAAAAATTTTTATGCTGCTGCTGCTGCTGCTGTTGTTGCTGCTGTGTTTGTGTGTGTGTGGCATGCAACATATTCGCTCGTTCGCTCGAAGCAATTGTCGTTTTCGATTGAAAAACTTGACTAACGAGCTGTGATTTTTTTTTTTAGGAGTAGAGGAAAATGAATGGCGGGAAGGGAGGGTGTCGCCTCTAGCATTGCAGGGCAAATGCGATTGACGTCAATTAAGTGGCATAAGCGACACAACAAGCTGCCAGTATAGTCAGTCAGTCAGTCAATCAGTCAATCATTGACTAAGTCTGTCAGTTTGTGAGTTTGACTCTTGCTTATGGCTTGAACGCTTTTTGACACAGTTTTGCGTTGTGGCAACCTAACACGATTGATTGCCGCCACTCAATTGGCAAGCGCCATAGAAAAGCAACACAAAAAAAAAAAAAAAAATATCAAAACCTTTTTTTTTTTAGGGGGGAATGTTGGGCGCCTCGATCTCGTCGAGACTTGGTTAACCGTTGACTTCACTTAGTGCCTGCCGGCTGCTGTTACTGTTGCAGTTGCCTCGTTACACGCATCGTTGCCTCGAGCGAATCTCTGGCACTGGCTGTTGTTGTTGCCGTGTGACAAGCGATTAGAATAAATTGCAACAAGCTGGCAATGCGACAGGCGGCTGGCAACAAAAATTCTAGCTTAACGCATGCATTTGACACAAGTGTTTGCAGCATGCCACATGCTCTACGCCACAATAACAAAACGCTCAATATCTCAATATATTGCTGCTGCTGCTGCTACTGCTGCTGCTACTGCGTTTTTGTAGTGTGTTGCATGTGTTGTAATCAATTTTAGTGGCGTCGCAAACTTTTTCAATCCGTTGCAATTCAATTAAAATTTTTCGCAAACAACTTTGTGCGCCATCTCTCTCTCTCTCTCTCACACACACTTAAGTGGCATGCAAGACACACACACACATATATATATATATATATTGTTGTATATGTAATACGTATACGTCATGTGTAACTATAAATTGCTTTCAAGTGCTTTTTGCATTTTCAATATTTTTTTTCTTATTTTTTTTTATTTTATTTTATTTTTTTTTATTTTATTGCATTGATTCATAGCGCTCAGAACTCAAGTTGATCAATTGCCAAAGCTCATTCTCATGCTCTTCATCTTCATCTCCATCTCTCTCTCTCTCTCTCTCTCTCTTTCTCTTTCACTTTGATGTCAATTCGTTTGTCGATATATTCATAGTATTCATTCATTCATTCACATTCATAAACTAATTCAAAGCACATACCGTATATAAAAAAAAAAAAAATAAATTCAATAAATATTTTTATTGCATATTTTTCATGTGCTGCATTCTTGGCTTTTGCTTTGTGTGTGCGAAACTATCGTTGCTTTGTTTAACATGTTATCGATATATCACAGGCGATCATCGTGCGTTGACGCTGTTTAACAGCAGCGCACAAGTTTAACAGTAGCGCACAAATTTAACAGCAGCGCACAAGTTTAACAGCAGGGCACGAGTTTAACAGCAGCGCACAAGTTTAACAGCAGCTCTGTTAAGCGGCCCACACGTTTAACAGCAGCGCTGTTAAGCGGCGAACAAGTTTAACAGCGGCGCAATAATTTTACAGAGCGCTGTTAAGCAGCACACGAGTCTTAAAGCAGTAATTTTACAGAGCTCTGTTAAGCAACGCACGAGTGTAACAGCAGCGCTGTTAAGCAACGCACAAGTTTAACAGCAGCTCACAAGTTTAACAGCAGCGCTGTTAAGCAACGCACGAGTGTAACAGCAGCGCTGTTAAGCAACGCACGAGTTTAACAGCAGTTAAGCGGCGAACAAGTTTAACAGCGGCGCAATAATTTTACAGAGCGCTGTTAAGCAGCGCATGAGTCTTACAGCAGCGCTGTTAAGCAACGCACGCAAGATTTACAGCAGCGCTGTTAGTTAACATTTTGCGACCAAAACCTGCTGCTGCTGCTGCTGTTAAAACTTGTTTAACATTAAAATCAATTTTTTTTGTTTTTTTTTTTTGATGTTTTCTCAATTTCTTCAAATTTGACATAGTTGAGAAATTGAGCTGTCTCCAGAGAAATGATGACCAACAAACAATAACAACAACAACAACAACAAGAAAAAAGAAGAGCAGCAACAGCAGCAGCTGGCAGAACATTGCATGCACAAGCAGCAATAGCTATAGATGCTGCCTAGTCATGCTCACAAACACACAAAAACTCACACTTACACACACACATGCATATAGTAAAAGAGAGCAATAGACAACAAGCAAAAGTGTGATGTGTGAGATTGAAAGTTTTTTCTTTTTTTTTTTTTATTATTTCTTTTGTGCGTCAAACTAAATTGAAATTCTATGCAAAACTTAATCAAAAATTGTTTAGCAATGCACAAGCAGCATATAAAGAAAAACAAGAACAAGCTGCACTCACAGAGAGAGAGAGAGAGCGAGAGAGACGTACAAAGCAATACGCGCACAGTACTAGAACTTGAAAAATGACATCAAACTTTAGAAGAAATTGAAAAATAATAACAAAAAGTTACCTTGGCAGCAGTTGCTTCAAAACTTCTTCTTCTTCTTGTTGTTCTTGTTGTTTTAATTTAATGCGATGAGTTTTTTTTTGTCTGCTCTCTCTCTCTCTCTCTCTCTCTCTGTCGCTCAGTCTCTTTTAATTTATCTACAAGCCCGCAGCAGTCGGCACCTGCACAAAGTTCAAGCTAAGTATACATGTATCCCACGGATTGTTGTTATTGTTGTTGTTGCTGTTGCTGCTGATGTTGCTTTCATTATTCAATCTGATGGCGTCTTGTATGCTGTCATAGGCTGTCATATGCTTTGTTGTTGTTGTTCTTGTTGTTGTTATCGCTGTTTGTGTTTTGTATTTTAATAAAACAGTGGCAACAACAACAATAACAGCGCACAGCTCTATGCTGCTGCAGTGTAAGCGAGACAAACATAGCAGCTGCTATAGTATGAGCTTGAATTGTGTAGGAGTGAGAGCGAGAGAGAGTGTGAGTATGAGTTGCGGTGTCTGAGAGAGTCAAGAGAGTAAATCTTATTATTTTATCCTTTGTTATTGCATTTTGCAAAGCTCTGAGCTGGCTTATGACTTTGCCCATCGGCTCGCACTCCTAGCACTCCCTCTGCCTATAACAATTTCTGCTCGCTCTCTCTCTCGCTCTCGCTCTTACACTTCAAGCATAGCTAAGGCTCTGAAGCTGTGGCTTGTTTCTTACTGTCGCTGCTGCTGCTGCTGCTGCTGCTGCTGTTGTTATTGTTGTTATCATAAATCTGCATGCTGTTGCAGCTTATGCTATGGCAGGCTGTGATTTTGCATTTGCTTTTGCCTTTCACTTCCACTTCCACTTCCATTTTCCACTTCCACTTGAGCAACGACAACGGCGACACAACGTCATATGTCAACTGCATCAATATTTGCATTTTGATTGAAACTTGCAAGCAACATTTCGTTCAGTTTCTCTTACTCTGTCTATCTGTCTGTCAGTCTGTCAGTCTTTCTGTCCATTTTGTTTCACTGTACATATGCTTGCCTAGGGGTGAGGCGGCTGTATGTATGTACAGTTTCATCTTCATTTGCATATTTCTCTGCTTTGGTGTCTTAGTTAATCCTTGGCTACAACAAGCTTTAAATAACATACAAACAATTTATTTTGACCAATTTTAGCAAAACTTTAAGACATTTTTGGCTATGTGTCTATGTGTCTGTGTATGTTTGACTCTTGGCCCAATTTACGTGTCAATTGCGAAAATGCAGTTTATGCTGTTAATTTCACTTACATAGCACATTAAATGCAGACGTGCTGCAGCAGCAACAGCAACATCAACAGCAACAACAACTGCCAAACTACCAATTGCTTGTTGGCCATAATCAGCACATGAGCTTTACGGTATTGGCAAATGCCATTGATGGAAATAGCCTTAATGTAGTCGTTGATGCGGCTGCTGCTACTGCTGCTGCTACTCCCGCTGCTGCTGTTGTTACTGCTGCCACTGTCACTGCTGCTGTTATTGTTGTTGTCGCAGTCAAATTAGGTCAAAATGCCTTCAAAATAGCCGCCACTAACGAGCTAACAATGCGTATACGTTATTTTATTTTTTAGCCATTTTCTAGCCAAAATTAATAGTTAGCTAATTTAGCTACAATTGAAATGTTAAAATTAGATAGCAGAAATTTTAGTAAAATTTTAGTTTTATATTTATGCTACAAAATCTATAGCTAAAATTTTTTAGCTATTTAAAGCTAAACGGCTAACTGAATATTTGCCACTTGCATAACGATAGTTATGAAAATTAATTGCCACTTGTAACTGACAAGACTTAAGGCTTACCACAAAACAGCAATGTGAAAGAGTGAGATAGATAGTTAGAGAGAGAGAGAGAGATAGATAGATAAAGCAACACATAAGCTAAGAGTGTAGAGAACAATGTGAGATAATTTTGAGCTAATTAACCTGAGGCTTCTAAACACATCGATGGCGTCTTCGATTGACTGTTACATGACCACAGCATAGAGTGAGATAGATAGATAGCTAAGAGCTAAGAGTGAGATGGCCAAGCAATAGCAACAGCTGCATTTAATTGTAATTATAAAAAAATTTTTCAATTACTATTAACTGGCAGCAGCACAGAGCAACGGCGCAGAGTCAGTCAAGTCATAGTCGCATCAGTTTTTCTCATCTCATCGTTCGTCGAGCAGCGGCGAGCGTTGTCCTTCGTCCTTGAGTTTCCTTCTTTTTTGCTTTTGGTTTATCGTAATTAATTTTGCGGCTGTTTTCTTTATGCCTTTTGCTGTTGCTGTTGCTGTTACTGCTGCGTCGCAGCATTTTCATTAGAAAGATTGTTTATTAAAATAAAAAAAAAATAAATAAATGAAATAAAACAATAAGTAAGTTGAGCAGAGGGAGTGACGGAGACAGAGGGAGTGATGGAGACAGAGGGAGTGATGGAGACAGAGGGAGTGATGGAGACAGAGGGAGTGATGGAGACAGAGGGAGTGACGGAGATAGAGGGAGTGACGGAGATAGAGGGAGTGACGGAGACAGTGGGAGTGACGGAGAGAGAGGGAGTGACGGAGACAGAGGGAGTAGATACAATGGCAGATAGCGCCACTGTCAGCGACTTGTCCTTTGCCAGAGAAAGTTTATCTTTTGCATATGCGCGCAAGCAAAAAGGACGCGTAACTCAAACTTAGAAACTTAGACTGCGACTGCGATGGAGACTGCGAAGACAGAGACTGAAACTGCGACTGAGAAAGAGAATGCCGCAAGCTACAAAAAAAACAAGTACTACGCAACCAAAGACTCCTCCTCCTGCACACTTTACTTTACAATGTTGAACGACGACGAGTATCTTTAAAGCATAATCATAAAAAAAAACAGAGAAAAAAAAAGTTATGCGCTTGCTAATTTGATTAATGGCATTTCCTTGGCCGCAATCCAAATACGTAATGACTCTCGGGCTAGGAAATTATTATTACTTCTAATTACAACAGACAACAAATACAGACAACTTCATTAAGCAAGCAGCAGTAGCAAGCAGCAAGCGGAATTGGCGTAGCAGCAGCAGCAGCAAGCAGCAAGCAGCAGCAGTAGTAAAACAATCGCATCTGGAAATCAAATGCCGTAAATCATAAAATCTAATTAATGTCTGCCAAGGCAATTCACACAAACAAAAACAGAACAGAAACAACAACAGCAACAACAACAACAGCAAATACGCAATGTGCTACTATAAAAAAATATATTGTAAAAAAAAATATATAAACATTTTAAAAAACGTTTTATTTTTTATTTTTTTCACATTCTTTATTATTATTATTGGCAGGCTGGCGCCCAACATGTCGTATGCGCAATATGCACAGTTTCATTTTTCTATGTCTCAAAAAAAAAAATACCTGCCAAAAATTCTATAAAATCTATTGCATATTTTATATAGCTATCACTCTGACTATCTCCATCTCATTCTACCCTTCTCTCTCTAACTATCTATATATCTGTGCACCACAAATCGGTTTAAATTGGATTTTAATAAATATTGCAATTGACAAAAAAATAAAAAAAAAAATAAAAATAAATAAAATTCTTAAAAAAAAAAATATTTTATTATTGGCTAGAAAAATTGTTTATTCAAGCGTTTAGATTCACTTCGATTTAAAAATGACTTTTTGGCATTTTTTTTTTTGTTCATATATGAAAATCAAATGCAATATCTGATCGGAATATTGGTCAAAAAAATAACATTGTTTGCATGAAATATGCATAGACAAAATAAAAAACCAAATATATATAAAAATATTTATATATAAATATATTTATACTAAAATATAATATGTGCACTTAGCTAGTTAGTAGACAAACTAATAAACAACTGTTAACAATTTTTTTGCTGAATTTTCAAATTGTTTTGTTTTTATTTTTTTTTTATGCTGCATTTTATGCAGAGTGAAGGAAGATTTAGCAGCATAACTGTTAAATAACATTGACAGCGCGCTGTTGCTTTAACATGCAGCTTTAACTTTAATATATAACATTGCTTGTGTTAGAGTGAGACAACAGTAGTGTTAAGTAACATTTGAAATGTTAGGCAGCGCTGTTAACCAATTGAAGCTCAGCTTACACACAAAGAAAATCTTTTGCACTTATATTAAGTGTGTTAGAGTGAGACAACAGTAGTCTTATATAGATTTTCGCTGTAGTTTAAGTTATTTTGCTTGTAGCAAAAAACATCTAAGAACTAAGCATAAAATCTATTAGCAAACGGATGTAAAATGTTGCGCTAAGCATGCACACACACACAAATATTTGCAGCCACATTTTGTGTCCATATCCGGGAATCCCAGTTCGTGCGTACTGAATAAATAGAACATGAGGCAACAGGCAATGTCTATTGCTAGTGCTGCTGCTGCTGCTGCTGCTATTGCTACTGCTGATGTTACTGCCACATTGCTGACCAATTCGCGGCATGCACAAAGCTGATTATCATGGCAATGACAAGCATATTGGTCACGTTAACAGCTTCCCCATCATATATATATACATATATACATACACACAGCATGATGATGGCATTTGCCATCCACTATGCCGCTTTTGCATGCACTTTACAAGCAGCCAAACAGAGCAAAAGCAAAAGCAGTAGCTGTAGCAGTAGCAGAGTCCCGTTAATAACTGAAACGTGCCTCAAATGGACCATTCGGTATTAACGCGCGCGCCGCATGGCTCTGCGTTTCCACACTATTTGCCTACGACTGACTGTATGTATGTCTGCTGGTTGTTGTACTACTGAAAACGACTACAACGACACTCTGGGACATTTGTCTGTTTGTCTGCCATTGCCGCTGTCGCTGCTGCTGTGGGCAAGCAATGGCTCGTCTCGGCTCGCACCAAGCCGCAGCCATAATAACCAGTGTAGAATCATCGCCTGGAAGCGTTGTTGCATGCAAAGTGGTAACTCCATTTGCTGTCAGTCTTTGCTACACCAATTCTTTCTATTAATACACTGCCATTGAAAGTTTATGCATATTTACGTCTCACAAAATGCAGTTACAACTTAATATTGCTTGTGAAAAATAATCGATAGTGCTTAATGCTTAACAGTCTGTTATTAACATTTTTCTGTTAATTTTAAATTTCAAATATTCAAATCTCCTCTTTGCGCAGCCTGCTCAATAATGCGTGCGCAATATCGCTTAACAGTCTGTTAACATTTTTCTGTTAATTCAAATTCTCCTTTTGCGCAGCCTACTCAAAATTGCGTTCAAAATAATCGATCAGCTTGCATTTGCATTATCGCTGTTATTAACATGCTGCTGCTACTGTTACAAAGAATTCACTGAGCAGCAGAGTATTTATTATTCGCATTTAACTTATAATTTTAATTTTTTTTTTATTTGAATTTTTTTTTTTTTTTGCTGTTGCTGCTGCTTTTGCTTGTGCTGCTGCTGCTGTGTTTGTTGCGTGCAAATTCATAGTCCAGAGTCTTGCGGAGCTCTCACGTTTGGCGCTTAGTCACGGCAATCGCATGAGTCGCAGTGATTAAATTCTGTTAGCATTTCGGTTATGCTCGGACTACTGCTTATAATTGTCTGTATGTATGTGTGTATGTGTGTGTGTGTGTATGTTAAAGCATTGCATTTTCATTTACCATAAGCATTTTGCTTGAATAAGTAAATATAGCTAAAGTCTTGCCATAAAATATGTAAATATTATATTTAACTGATTATTTGCTAATTACGCGTCCTTGTACACAATTTCCTATACGATTTTATTTGATTTCCCTTTCCCCCCCTTCTATTTTTTTTAATGGCTGCTAATTGAGGAACTTTAACATTGGTCATAAATGTAATTGCCAGAGTTGCACGCAAAGACGCTGTTAAAGTAATTTAAGCAACAGCAGCAGCAGCAGTAGCGCAATGTTAATGCTGATTGATGCGATAGAGACTCTTGAGATTTTATATGTCAGTGTTTGGGGGGGGGGGGGGGGGATGAGGGGCTGTGAGAGAGTTACGATACCACAGCAAAATTGCATAATTAATCATAAGCGCATAAAAATGTCAACTGAAATGAAACGAGAAATGAGTCTGACTGGCAACATGTTGCTGTTCTTATTGCACAATAACAGACGCACTCACTCTCTCTCTCACTCACACACACACACATACAGACATATACATTTACACTCCTTTTACACAGTTTTGCAAGTGATCAGCGAGAGCGCAACAGCTGCAAAGTGCAACTATAACAGTCACTGGAATTGGCAGTGCTTGTGGTAGCGTTAGTCTGAGGGGTGATTGGGGTTGGGGGCGGTGATGGGTGTATTTCAAAAAGTTCTCCCTGCAGCTACTGCTGGCATAGCAACGTCGAACATTTACAAACAAATCAAATTTGCATCAGAATTTCATTTATCTTGTTTTGCTGCTATTGTGTGTGGCTGCTGCTGGGGGATGTTGCTACTGCTGCTGCTGCTGTTGATGCTGCTAAAGCTTTGGGGCGTAATGTAAAAGTGAAATTGTATTTTGCCAGTTGCAAAATCAGAAATAACAGTAGTAAAATGCAACAACAACAAAAATACAAATGAACTTAAATGTACGACCTACAAATGACCTACAACTAGTATTAGAAAATTTTATTTATACATATGTAAAAAATGTTGATCTCATTAACAGTGCGCAGCCAACTTCATGTTAGACTGTTAATAACATAAGAGAGCCAAAAGCTGTGCGCAGCCAACTTCAAGACTGTTAATAACATTGTAGAGCCAAAAGCTGTGCGCAGCCAACTTCATTTAAGACTGTTAATAACATTTGCGAGCAGGAGCAGTGCGCAGCCAACTTCATGTTAGACTGTTAATAACATTTGAGTGCGCAGCCAACTTAATAAATTTAGTAGGAAAAATGTTAACAGACTCTTAATAGCAGCAAAATTTCAAAAGCAGATCGCAGCCAACTGTTAACAGACTGTTAATAACAGCAACATTTCAAAAGATGAGCGCAGACAACTTCATAAGCAGTCGCCATGTTAACAGACTGTTAATAACATCAAATGGCAAATCCAGAGGCAGACACTGCAGCTAACTTTAAGCTATTGCAATGTTAACAGAAACAATGCGCAGCCAACTTTAAGCTAAAAACAACTATTAAAGATTAACAGCAAAATTTATAAAATTAACTGCGCAGCGAAGTGTTTTTTGCATAAACCAATATGCCGACGCTATTAACAATTTGCCAAACGCACAACGATAGAAAACAAAAAAAAAAAAGAAGAGAATGAAACTTTAGTGCATCATGTGGCATGGCTTGTTTCAACTTCAACATCAACAGCAGCAGCAGCAGCGCACATCGTTGCCTCATTTATTAATGTCAAATATAATTTCTTTACATATTTTTGTACGTCGTCGTCGAAAAAATGCAAAAAAAAAGCAACAACTATTACTATGCAAAACATAATAAATTGAGGCAACTCTCGATGCCGCTGCTGTGCTGCCTGGCGGGTTCACAAAAGTTCAGGCTATGAAATGACTTTAATGAAGCACTATATGTATGTGTGTGTGTGTGTGTATGTGTGTGTGTATCGTATATCGTATATGAGTTTTTGTGCAGCGGGCAAACAAAGTTAATAACCGTTTTATGAGTCTATTAAAAAAGGATAATCGTTGGGTTTGCTATTTGGTTTTTTTTTCTACTTCTTCTTCTTTATTTATTTATTTATTTTTTTTTTTTTATTTTCATCTACTTGCGTTTCGTTTGTATTTTTGCCAAAAAGTAGTGTGAGAGAGTGAGGGAGAAGAAGAACATGGAGGTTGCGAGAAAAGGATTTTCGTCTAGGACGTCAACATTTTACGTGTGCGTGTGGCATTTATGTAAACGATGCCACAAAAAACTTCAGGCGCACAGTTGCAAAAACACATCATCAACTACAACAACAACAACAACAGTAACAAGAACAACAACAACAATAAATTGAAGGGTTTGTTACAACAAGAACAGGAACAATAAAAGCCAGCAACAGCCTGGCAAAGTCCTCTAATCGTTTTGCCGCTTCGCCTCGTATATTATTAAGCTTCAAACCTGAACCCTTCCAAAGTTACTGCCCCACCCCCCTACCACTACGGCTAGACCTACCCCTGCCCAATAAACATTAGAGCTAAAGCTTTACTAGTTACTTACTTGCTCTGTGTAAATAAATAAACAGTTGGCAAAGAACCAACCAAAAAAAAAATAATATAGAGTAAGCGAGAGAGAGAGAGGGAGTGAAGGAGTGAATGTGTATGTGAGAGAGAAAGAGAAACTAAAAATTGTTTTTTATTTGCTGTTGGCTTTTAATGATTATCCTCTGTGTAAATCAAACCGCAAAGGCAAACAGCAGCAGGCAGCATGAAAAAAAAGGACTACCAAAAATTATGTAGATTAAGCCAAGTTAAGGTACAACAAGAGAGTGAGAGAGAAAGGTAGCTGACCAAAAAAAATAAATAAAGGATTTTTGACTGTATATCGAGCTTACCCTAGCACTTCCCGGAATCTCAACCCCCAACTGCAGACTAGTCTATAAATATTATTTATGGTGATATGTGCCCAAACAAACTGCCAGAATGATAAATTATTATATTTTACTATATTAAAATGCCACAAATTTTTATGCAACATTCCCCTTCTTTTTTTTTTTGTGAAACATTTTACAGGTACAAAAAGAAAATGTTGTGGTTGCGGTTTTGTTAAAGATTTTTCACTTTTCGTATTTTTTTAATAGTTGAAAGAAATTTGATAGCAAAACTGTAAAGGGAAATTTATAGAAAAGGCTAAAGGGAAATACTGGAAAGAAGTTGCAGATGCTGGAAAATATATATATAGTTACATGATCCGTAAGGAGCGAGTTATATATCTGTAGTGTTAAGTTTTGCAACTTTGGAATTTTGGGTGAAAGAAAATTTATAGCAAATTGCAAATTGTAAAGGAAATTTGTAGAAATGTAGGATAAAGCGAAATATGGAAAGATGTTGCAGACGCTGGAAAATATATATAGCTACTTGATCTGTAAGGAGCGAAACTTATATCTGTAGACTTGAGCTTTGTAACTTTGGAATTTTGGGTGAAAGAAAATTGATAGGAAAATGTGAAAGGAAATTTATAGAAATATAGGATAAAGAGAAATATGGAAAGAAGTTGCAGATGCTGGAAAATATATATATAGTTACATGATCTGCAAGGAGCGAGTTATATAACTGTAGAGTTGAGTTTTGCAACTTTGGAATTAAGGAAATTTTAAAAAAATTGCAAATGAGAAAAGTTTGCAGGAAGTTGCCGGTCAGATATATGATCTATAATGATCCGGTTATATACAGCCGATCTGTAGCGTTGAGTCTATAAATCTACTGCTCAACTTGCTTAAAGAATTTAAAGCTGAAAACAAAGTAAGATAAAGTTGAGAGCTAAAATAATATAGAAGAAATCTTTAGAGGATATATAAATATATATATAAAACTATTTTCAGATATTTTGTATACAGAAGTCCGATCCATGGAAGGATAAGAAAAATACCAGCAAAAACCCGATGACAATGCAGTTGATATACATATATCACTATATAGAAACCTGATCAACAGTCATTTCTATGGTAAGCTATGACTAGTCTTAAGTTTAACAAATTACAGGATATATTCCTATAGGACTTTATGTATAAAAGTTTTCCTGTTTTTTTTTTAGCTCCAGCTTTAAACTTGCTACCTTTTGCTATCTGTTTCTTCCTATTTTTATGCCTTTCTCTCACTCTCTCTCTTTCACTCTCCCTCTCTCTCTCTCTATCTCTTACCGTGTCTATGGCGGAAATCAATAATTGGCGATACGCTGCTGCTGGCTGCTGCTGCTTGCTGTTCAGTCAGCGTGTTGCGCGTTTATTTAATTAAATTATGCAGCCGCATCATAAATCAACTGCAAATTGCATAACGCGCTCAGCTAAAGTTGCCTAACTGATGACAACAACAACAGCAACAACAAGTTTAACCACAACAACAACAACAACAATGGCAACAAGAATAACAATGAAGCGAAGCGATGCGCATGCAATTATATGCGCTTTAAATGCACATGTGGCAAGTATATTTGCACTGCCTGGAGTTCCCCCAATGTATTGCAATGTGGCAAGTGCCAAAACTTCCGCCATGGTCTTTGGGCACTAGGAAATCTCTTACGTAGAGTAGCAAAAGCGTTTTGTATAGTCAACTTTCCCCCCTCCATATCTTTGCCTTTGGCTTTTGCATAAATAACAACAAAAGTCTCATGCATGCCACGCCCATAATACGCAGAGCATACGCCCAAAGACTTTAACGACTGGACACACAGACATAACACACATAGCGCACTTCCGCCAAAGGCAAAACCAGCAACCAGCAACAACAGTAACCAGCAAAATGCCTGAACGCATACTTTGGGTTTCCCAACAAGTTTCCTAAGCCAAGAGATAGATAGAGCAAAGCATAGAAAACTATGAATATCACTTGACTTGAACTTTGGCTAAAACTATTATATATACATAACTATAGCTATAAGTCTAGCCATAATAGCTGCTTTATAGCTTACAGTCAGACATAAAAGTTTAACAGCAGCTTAAGCAAGAATAATAAAAAAAAAGTCCTGCAAAAGTCTTTGTTTCTAGGGTTTCTATATGTTATAGGCGTGCAATGTCAATGAAATTTATAGCGCATAGTGAAAGCTAGCTAAATTTATAATAACTGTGAAATTTATCAAAATTTTTACTATAAAAATTAAAAAATTTTTATCTATAGTTGCTTTGGGAACTATGCGAAATACAAAGCTCAGGCATAGCTATAATTCTAGGCTAGGCTTAAAATATACTTAAACTCAATTTGTGCTGCTGCTGTTGCTGCTATAAGTTCTTGAGCAACCCTCGCAGCTGTTGTTGTTTGGCATTTGCAGAACGTATGCTGATATGAAAAATATTACTTCCGCCATTTTGTTGGGTCCTAAGAAGGATTCATAACCGCATGCACAGTCATGTCTTCCTTCACACTCCACACACACACATATATATATACATAGAGAGACTGAGATACAGAGCCACACTCTGGCGTTGCCAGACAGACACCTCTTGGTTTCGGATTTCCCGGAAAACTGTGCCGCTGGCAGCGCTGCTTTCATTAACAGGCAACAACTAAAGGTTTTAAGCACCATGCCACATGTGGCAGCGGCAGCTTTAAGCATGAGCTACATATGCGTTTCCAAGAATTTCTTAGATCTGCGCCACAAAAAAACAAGTAAGAAAGTTATAGTCGAGTGTGCTCGACTATATAATACTCGGTGCCCAAAGTTATATTATATATTTATTTTGCTCGTGCTGCGCACTCGCCAAATTTAAGTTAATATAAAAAAAAAAATTTTAAAAAAAACAAGTAGGGAAGGATGGGTGTTACATACAGTTGCTCTTGTCACTAACCCAATATACTCTTGGTTCCCATAGGGCACCGAGTATAAAAAGAAAAACGAAATTGAATTTTCAAAGTACATAATTAAGCGCGGCCAAAAGGGACTCCAAAAAAAAGGATGCCCGAAAGGATTAAGAACTCAGCGGCATGTTGAAGTAGAAAGCAATTTAAGAGGCAACACTTGTGTTTTCTCTTTTGCTGCATGCTGCAATGCAATGCCTCAAATTGTGGCTAGACGGCATAAATCTGGCCAATTGCAGCAAGTAGCAAGCAGTAAAGTTCTACTGCAACAGCTGCAGTTTGCTGCAGTATTTGGCATAAAATTTTGTTTGTTTACTTTGTCTGTTTGCCTGCCATAACAACAGACTAAGTATACTTAGAGTGTGAGTGAGTGAGATAGATATAGATAGATAGATAGCAAAATTTAAGCCTTCAATTTTTGAGGGGCCCAATTCAATGAGTTGGCCAACTGTTTTCAGGCTAAGAAGAATTTTTGTTTACATGCAACTTACCTTCACATGAGTTGGAAACATATCAATCTCTGCAAGTTGCAAGGCAACATAATTCCAAACGTTGCCAGAGGTAAACAATAAAAAAAAAAAAAAAAATTTTCCGAAACAAATTTTTCCAAGAATTTTGTAAGCTAAAAGAAAAAAAATGAAAACAAATTTTTATACAGAAAAATTGCAAAAAAAAAAAAATAGAAGATAATAAACTTAAAGCTGAAATGAGAAGCGCAGAGAGCGATGCTTAAATTCTTGAGAATTGCAGAGAGCAGCGCAACTTAAATTTCAATTGTGGCAAGAGAATGCTATGAGAAGCGCATAGAAAGGTCAAGCGATGCAAAATGCAAAACGTAAATTCCAGCATAACAAATTGCATAAATAATAACAAATAACAACAACAACAACTACAACTAATTAATATGAAAATGAGAAATTTCGGAGAAATATGAAACTTAACGCACAAATTGAAAATGATTCCAATTAAAATTTTGTGAAAATTGATGTCAAAGTATGCACAAAAATAATGCTAATTAGAATAGAATAACCGTTATGGTATTTCAATAATATAAAATAATATGCATAGCATAGATATATGTATATATATCATATATCATATACGATATACATAATAATAATAATAATAATAATAATAGCTGCAATTCAACTGTGATTTTTTTAAGTGGTAAAAATTGTTTTGCTGGCATTTTATATTTTGATTCAATCAATTTTTGTGATTATCTATTTAGAATTTGATGAAAACTCATGCAAGAGTGAGAGACAGAACGTGTGTGTGTGTGCGAGTGTGAAAGAGAGATAATGCATATTTCAATTGCGGTAGTTAGCTGCGGTTTTTATCGTACATAGTGCATATATCGCATGTCAGTTTAGCAAACGCATCAAATGAATATACAAATACGAATACGAATGAATGTGAATACACAAACATATACATGTACAAGCATATATGTGACTGACTGTGCCAATTAAATATTCACTTTTTGTAAATTGAACGCTGAAAATTGCACGCATAAATTGCTAATTGACATGTAAACGCATCTGTTCGACTGTCCATCCCACTGTCTGTCTATCTGTCTGTCTATCTGTCAGTATGTCTGTCATTTAAGCTGTCTGACCATATAACGTGACAATACAACAAAATAACACAACGTAATAACAAATGACACATAAAAATTGAAAATTCAATTGTTGTGCAAATTGATTTCAAATGTCACATAAATGTCACAACTTGCACTAGATGAATACTTTTTGTAGCCACGTTTGTTTTGCTGTTTGCTGCAGCTGCCGTTACAATTGCTCTGCTGATTCTGCTGCTGCTCTGCTTCTGCTGCTTCTGTTCTTGTCTCTCTGATAATAATGACGAAGCAGTGCAATGCGTTTACAGTGTATGTGTGTGAGTGGGAGAGCAAGCTGTACAGCGTTAACATACAAAGAGAGAGGGAAACGATACTCTCACATATATCGATTGACAAGCAAAACGCACACGATACTCACGACACGACACGACACACACACGCACAGAGAGAGAGAGCGAAGAACAATCGACAATCTCTTGACTTTTGGCTATAGTTAGATAGATGATTCTCGTCAGCATTTCAAGCCATCCATGAATTTAGGTGAACACCAATCAATAATCACATTCGTTCTCTCGTTTTCCCTATATCCACGTTACCTTCCCCCCCCCCCCCTCCCTTCATTCGATATTCCCTGACACTTGTGACCACCATTGCCAAACATGAAAAATGACCGATGGCAGCCAAATAAAGGAAAGTTCTACGTTTTTAGGTATTCAGCTACTGCTTCAGTTCCCACACACACACACACACACACATACACAGTGTAACTGTATTTGTAACTATTTCAGTTTCAGTTCTTTTTTTTCACTCTGTGTATGTTGCAGCCATTGGCTGAGCTCACTTTGATTTACTTGACTTTGCCCGGGTTCGACATTTTGACACAAATCACAGTTGACCAGGCCCCGGCCGTCAGCCTGTTAGACCGTTACACCAAGCCACTTTAAATGGTCAGCCTATATGCACGTATGTGTATGTGTTGGTGTGTATATACGTGCGAGTGAGTGAGACAGGTATGCACTAGAGTGTGTTCCACTCAAAGTTACAACTCTTGTTGTGTGTCAAGAGTTGAGCACTACACTATGCTATCACAACTGGGGAAATCAAGCATAGCAATAGAATTTACTTACACATACACATTGCTAACTGCAAGGCTCAGTGATTTTTCAAGATTATTTTTATTATATTTTAGTTTTATACCACTTCACTTTTACTGCACGCACGAAAAGTTAACTGTAACTATGTGGCGGTCGGTCAATAAGCTGATCATCTGATCGATAAACATATGACATTTACATATTGAGCTCCAATGTTAAGTTTAACATAATGTTAAAAATGTGGCGGTCGGTCAATATGTTGATCATAAGAAAAATATCGAAGCTCAGCTATGTTAACTTAATGACGTCACTGAGTAAATAATATGTAAAAGCTGAGAACTTTAAAAATTAAAATTTTAACGAGCCAAACCACAAACATAGGCGCATAAATATAAAAAAAAAAATTATTTTGCAAAGTATTTTTGGAGCCAGCTACGCTGAGCATGAAAACAGCTGTTTAGCGGCTTAACATTTGCACCGCAACCTCAATGTTAAATTTAACAGAATATGCAATATCGCTAAGGATTAGCATGTAAAGCAAGTAAATTGTGGCGGCTGGTCGATCAGTCATAGTAAAAAATATCGAAGCGCGGTGTACTTAACTTTGCGCCAAAATAGAAAAAGTTATTAAAAAGTGAAAATTTGCAAATAATAACCCAAAAATAATGTGTATCCTTTCGTGGAGTAGCCATGGTTGTGTTTTTTGTTTAGTTTTTTTATATAATGTTCCGGCTAAGTGCAGTCCACTGCTTAATTCCTACACCTACATATATGTGGGGGCCAGTGCGTACGTGCGCGTGTGTTTGTGTGTGTGTGTATCATGCCTTAGGGCACGCGTGTGTGAATTATTAAAAAAAAAAGCAAAATACGAAAAAAATAATATATAATAATAAGAAATGTGATGGAAAACGCATTGGCGAGCGCAAAGTTAAGCGGAAGCACGTGTCAAAGATTTTCCCGGACAACGTATCGTCTCGTTTTTTTTTTTTTTTTAGATTTTTTTTTCTTGTTTCATTTGTGTGTGTGTGTGTGTTTGTGTATGTGAGCAGCACGCGCGGGCAGCAAACGTTGTCCAATTGGCTTTCATTAGTCGCAGTGGAAGCTGACAGGATTTGTCAGACATTTGTCAAATTCGAGCATATCAGACAAACGCCAGCACAACTTAACGTTTCGTGTATTCTGTGAACTTTTGCTTCTTGTTCTTCTTCTTGTTTTTTTTTTGTTTCTACTTTTTTTCACTATTTCTGTTTGCTGTTTTCATTTTCAATCTGCAGACGAAAAGCGCAAAGCATACAAAATTCACAATAAATCAGTAAGACAACAGCCAAATTTTTGTTTCGCAGACACAAAACACACACAGACACACACACACACTCACACATTTGCTAGCATACTTCTGTGTGTTGGCCAGAGACAGGTGAAACAAACGTGCAGCGACATGTCGACTACGCCTGCTGCAGCTGTTGGCAACGTTTTTTCATTTTTTTTTTCTCTGTCTCATTCTCGTTTCGACTGTTTTGTTGAAGTTTTGGGAAGGGGGGGAGGTACGACAACTTCATCAGTCAATGGCAACATCGCTGACTGTCGCCGGTTGCTGTCGTCGTCGTTGTTGTTGTTGCTGTTGTGCTTGCCAGTCGCCACAGCTATACGGCGACAGTTACAAATTATGATTGATTGATTGATTGTTACGCATAGCCAGCACTGTAAAACGCTTATTGTTCAATCATTGAATTTTTTGTTACTGCATGTGCCATAAATACGCATTAGAAACACAGTAAAAATAAAATAACAACAACAAAAACTACTGACAAGACAAGTGCATAAATTCATATAGAAAATACTGAGAATAAAATTTATTACTCAACGTTTGCCGCTGCCTCAATCAATTGAAGCCACTTCATAAATATTTTTGGCTTTGTCTGTGTGTGTGTGTGTGTGTAAGTTATTATATCTCTGTGTGGGAGTCAACGCTTCACTTCAGTTTTGCCAAGTGAAGCTATTAAAATTTAATGCTGGACCGCGCATTATTGAAAAAGTAGCAACAACAAACAATAGAGGCAGCAGCAACAGTAGCAGTAGCAGCAGCAGTAGCAGCAGCAGCAGCAGCTGAAGTATTATTGCCTGCGATCATAAATCATTTTGGTCAATTTTAATGCAGAACAACAAGAGAAAACAGCAGCAGCAGCAGCAGAGGCAAAGGCAGCAGCAGCGGAGGCAAAGGCAGCAGCAGCGGAGGCAAAAGGCAGCAGCAGCAGAGGTAAAGGAAGCAGCAGCAGAGGCAAAGGCAGCAGCAGCAGAGGCAAAGGCAAAGGCAACAGCAGCAGAGGCAAAGGCAGCAGGAGCAGAGGCGAAGGCAGCGGCAACGGCAGCCGCAAACTCCAAAAATGACCGAAAAAAGGAGACGAATGAAAAAGGGAAAGGCAAAACACGCAAACGCCTTAACCGGCACAAAAAAAAGTAAAGTGTGAGAGCGTGTGCGAGTGTAAGAGAGAGAGAGAGAGAGTGAGAGTGAAAGAGACTAACGTTGGCTACGAAGCCATTACACGCTCGCTTGCCTAGATAATTGCTGTCTGTGTATAAGTGCTCCGTTGTGGGTGTCTCTTTCACTGTGAGTATGTGTGTGTGTGTGTTTGTGTGTGTGTATTGGTGAACTAAGGTGCAGATTGTTGGCGCGTGTCGGTAATTTAGCTCAGGGGTATAATGCTGCGATTGTCCAGTTTGTAGATTTTCTGTTCTACATGCAAACATATATATATGTAAATATATATATATATATATATGTGTGTTTGTGTGTCTGTGTGTACTAGCTAAATTATTAAGCTTTAAAACAAGCATATAAAATATTTAATTAATATTAACAATTTATTTATAAATATTTTTCATTTATATTTTGATATCAAAAATTAGTTTATAAAAAATCTTAGGCAAAAGGATTAAAAAATTTATAGAAAAATATAGAAAAATTTTTAATAGACCAGAAAAAAAATAGATCTAAACAATTTTGTACAGTGCTTGTGTAACTGTAAATTCTAGCAAAATTCTTTAGAAATATTTTTAAGCTACAGTTTTTTTTTATTTTTTTTTTCTCTTCCGTGTTGCAAAGAACAGTTTAAAGACAATGAAGCTTTGAAAGTTAAACTAACTAGAAAATATATTGATGCACTGTTCTCACTCTCTCTCTCTCTCTCTCTCTCTCTCTCACACTATCTAGCTCGCTTACACTGAGCCTATTATATAGAGCATCAGTGTAAGGAACAGTTTTACGCAAGCTTAACTCGCAAAAACTTGTTAATAAATCATAAATTGTTGTATAGCTAACTACAGTTTTTCACTTTTTTTTTTGGGACTAACAAGGCTAACAAGTCTTGTCTTGTCTTGTCTTGTCTGTCTTGTCAGTCAGTTCTGGCTGGCTGATTGCAAAAGTTAAATGAACTTTAAGTTTTAAAGCAGCTTAGCTTAGCGTTATGCTAGTCCAAAAAAAAACCAAAAAAGCAGCAAAAATTTCTGGTTGGCTTTGCATATTGATGTGGCATTAGGTGTAAAAAGTTTTCTTTATTTTTTCCTGCTAGTATTACTTTTTCTTATATATTTTTTTTTTTTTTTTTGGCCCATGGGTCTAAATAAGCAGCAGCAAAACATTAGAGGCAACAAGTTATATGCCAAAAACACACATACACACACAGGCTCACACGCACAGTGTCTGTAATCGTCATCTACAACTATCAAATTTGTGGCATACTCATAAATTGCGTTGCGCATACGCACTGTGGTGCGTGTCTTTAGGTTTTTTTCTACCGTTAAAGTTTTCTCTTTTGTTTTTGTTGCTGCTGTTTTGGCTTTTTTGCCATTGACATTCATGCTGCGTGCCACATAGCATAGTAAGCAAAGGAGTGTAGAATGGGGGCGCAGGGAGTGTGTGTCTGTGTGTGTGTGTGCTAGAGTATAAAGTGAGAGAGCGTGACAAAGAAAACGGATTTTTATGTTGGCCATAAAGTTGCCGCCTGCATTTGGATTTGCTGCTGCCGCTGCTGCTGCTACTGTTGTTGCGGCCTTTGCTGCTGCTGCTGATGCTGTAGCTGTTGGTATTAGCTTTTGTTTTATTTTATTATGCTCTTATTTGGCTTTTGCCTTGTTTTGTCTCTCTCTCTCTCTCTCTCTCTCTGTGTGTGTCTACTGTACTCTATCTATCTATATATACTGTTATTACTGCTTCTTGTTGTTGCACTAAATCAAAGTGTCGTTTTGTGCTGCGGCCATGCAAAAGCGATTTCAGCCAAAGTTTATTACCATTGATTGTTATGGCCTCGTTTTTTGGCTTTTTTTTTTTTTTTTTTGCATAATAATTATTTATTCAAACCAATTTGATTAGCATGCCGCACATTAAGTTATGCAACCGTTTGTCATGCTCTTTGCTTTTTTTTTTTATATATATTTTTTTTTATGTGAAATTTGAAAAGTGTAGAGTGATAAGTGAAAAGTGTCGAGTGAAAAAATTTCTGTGCAAATTGTTTTGAAGCGAGAAAAAAAATGTGATTAAAAAAATGCAGGTAAATTTATTTTTGCAAAAGATTTTTCAAATATTTTTATTATTAAATAAAAATATATATAAAAAAATATAAAAAAAATATGAAAAAAATATAAATAAAAAAATATATAAGTAATATATAAAAAATATATATGTAATATATAAAAAAAAATATATATATATGTAATAAATAAATATTTCTATAACATAAAATAATTAATAAAATATAAAAAAATATATAAAAAATAATAAAAATATATAAAAAAATATATACATATATGTAATAAATAAATATTTCTATAACATAAAATAATTAATAAAATATAAAAAAAAAATTAATATAAATAAAAAAAAATATTTGAATAAAATAAAAATGTAATAATAAATTTTGTAATAATTATTTAAGCTATTTTTTCACCCCTGCTAAGCTTTAAATTCCATTGAGCAGGCCACTATCTCTCCCCTGTCTTTCACTCTCTCTCTCTCTCTCTCTCTTTGTGTTCATTCATCTCTTTCACTTGCCACATTTTGTTAAAGTTTTCTTTTTCAGTTGAGTTTTTTTATTTTTCCGAAACATTGATGAATACTTTGCAAATATTCGCACAATTTCTTTTCAATTTGGCAACTGCAACAGCATGTGGCAAGCTTTATGAGCAAATCATCAAATGCTGCTTTTGGTTAGTGTAAGCAAAAGAATGACAAAGAGAGACAAGAAGAGACAGAGATAGAAATATACTCGATATAGACAAACATTATACAAACAAAACAAAGTATAGATTGAACGAGAGGCGCATTGAACCGCGAGAGTTGCAAGAGTTTGCTAGCTGCAAAAAAAAATAAAAAAAAAATGGCAAAATGCAACAGCAACAGTATAGCGAGCGTCAGAGACACAAAGAAAATTGCAATAACAATTTGGCGAACAGACGAGCAACAAAAAAACAAAAAATAAATAAAAAAAAATACATTTGAATTTTTTTTTTTTTTTTTGTGAAAATCGTTTTGAATTTGTTTTTCCTTTTGGCGCATTCTCATCGAACGGGACACAGAATTTGCATAGAAAAAATTCAAATTAAGCAAAAATATAAAAAAATGTGCAAAATACTGTGAATGATTTTGCACAAAGATTTTTTTTTTTTATAGATATTTTTTTTTTTATTTTATTTTATTTTTTTGTTGTCCTTGGTTTCGTATTTCGAATGCGCTGTGAGTCAAGTGAATATATTTAATTGGGTAGCATAGAAATTGTTTGCCCGGGTATTTGTTAGTTGAGCATTTTTATTATTTTTTTTTTTTTTCTACAAAATGCAACAAATGAATTTGGCAAATAAAAATGGCACAAAGTATTTGCAAACTGTGAAATTGAGAGCTCAAATGAGCAGCAGGACAAGCAATTGACAAGAGCAACAAAAAATAAAGGATGACAAAGGCAGACAAAGAGAAGTGAAGAGAAGAGAGAGAAAAGTATGTGCGTGTGAGAGAGATGGAGGTGTATAGACATTGAAAGATGAACAGTAGCAAGAGAAGAACAACAAGAGATGTAAAGCAGCTGGTAGAATGGTGAGAAGAACAGCAGAATGAGAAGTGAGAAAAAAGCAGCTGAAGTGTGAAAGAGATAGAGCAAAAGTAGAGTAGGAAAAGAAGAACAGAAAAGTAGCAGAAAATGAGTAGAAGAAGGGCAGCAAAAGGACGAAGAGAAGGGGGAAATATAGAGGAGCCGCGAAGACTTGTATAAAAGAAGAAGTGAAAGAGAACAGAAAGCAAAGCAACAAAAGGGAGTGAGAGAGGGAGTGAGAGTGAGTGAGAGTGAGAGAGAGAGAGACGAGAGGGTCGCTTGAAGTGTTCGTCTAATGACAAAGTAAATTGTTTGCATTTGCGCTTGAGTAACAGCAGCAGCAACAATAACTACAACAACAGCAACAACAACAACAGCAACAGCAAGTTTAAAGTTGCTTGAACTGTGTCTCTGTCCGTGTGTCTCTGCATTCGAAGTTTTTTTTAAAGTTTGCCAATTGAATGAATAATGAAATAAGCCCATTTCGAGTAGTGTTTCATAAGCCACAAGAGCAAAAAGTTTCAGCTTCAGTTTCAGCAACATCTACAGCTACAACTACAGCTTCAGCTTCATTCTCTTGGTCATTAAGTGAACTTTCAGTCAGCTTTATTGTTGTTCTACTTCTTCTTCTTCTTCTTCTTCTTGTTGCTGTTGTTATTGTTATTATTGTTGCTTAATTAAGACGCTGATGACAATGTGCTTAATTGCCTTTAGCACAGTTATTCTTCCACCTACAGAACAACCTATGGGTTTCCCTCATCTTTTAACCTCTGTTCCTGCTGCTGATGCTGCTCCTGCTGCTGCTCTTGCTGCTGCTTCATGACTTTAGCCGCTTAACTTTTGCCCAGTGACGTATTTTTCTTTTTTTCTTTCTCTTTTCCACTTGCAGTATTTGCATAGGCACCTTCAGCTCAGTTTGTTGCATGACAGGATGCGTTGACAATGTCAGCAGTTGCAACTGATTGCAGCTGCCATTTGGTTTCACTTCCCCCAATAAATTGCAACTTATGCTTGTCACGCAATGTAATAGCAATTTATTAAATACACTTTCAATAAGAAAATTTAGTGATGATATTGGTAAAAAAAATATTATCGATAAGTTATCGATTTCACAGAAGTTGTTACTTATGCTTGCCACAAATGCAACACAAACTTTAACAGCAAATGCAATACAGAAATTAGTGTCGATAAACGTAAAAAAATACTATCGATAAATAATCGATTTCACATAAGTTGTCATTTATGCTTGCCACAAATGCAACACAGATTTTAACAGCAAATGCAATAAGAAAATTAGTGTCGATAAATGTAAAAAAATAGTTATCGATAAATAATCGATTTCACATAAGTTGTCACTTATGTTTACCACAAATGCAACACAGATTTTAACAGAAAATGCAATAAGCAAAGGTAATGTTACTTGTAATAAAAAACACATTTATCGATAAATAATCGATAGCTCATAAAATTCAAGCAATATCCTGTGTAGTTTGCAATTTGCATGTGTTTTCACTGCAATTTTTAATGCATTTTATGTATCGCATAAAAATCAAACATGACTATGAATTTTATGTAGTAAAATTTGATTTTTAACAGTGACAAGTGCAGTCAAATATTTAGTAGTATGCAATGGTAGAGTATAAGGGAAGAGAGTGAAGAACGTGAGTGAAAGAGAGAGAGTGAGAGAGAGATAGTAAGAGTGCAGTCTTTATTTTTAAAACTGTTTCATTTATGCCTTTTGTTTTCCTGTCTCCCGCTCTCATTGCTGTCTCCGTAGGGAAGAGCGTAACTTTACATTTCAATTTCTTGCGTTTTTTCCCTTTCTCACATGCGGCAATTGCCTTCATTCCATTGCCTTGTCTGTCTGTCTGACTGTCTGTCATTCATTTTATTCGCTCTCTGTTTCTCACTTGCATTATGCATTCATTGTTTCCTTGCACATTGTGCGCCATTGTCCAAAATGTAAATTTGTACGGCGCTGTACCGCCGCCTTGGCCAAATGTTTACGGTTCGCAGCACTAACTGTCAACAGTTTTCATAAATCTTTCACAGTGGACATCATCAGCGGGCTCCCACTGTTTGCTGCATTTGTCTCAAGACACACATACATACACACTTAAAGAGACAACAGGAGAGAGATAGAGAAAGAGAGTGAGTGAGAGAGAGAGACAGTCAAAGAGAGAGAGAGTTATCTTAAGTGCTCTAAGTGCAAACTGTCAGCTTCTTCATTTTAGTTTTGGTATCACATCTCGTTTTTCTTTTTTGCTTTTCATTTCATTTTTTTTTCTTATTATTTGTTTTTTTTTTTTTTGTGCTTCTTTGCTTTTATTTTTGTTAGCGTTCGCTCAACTGTTTTTGACATGTTGCTTTGCCAAAAAAAATAAAAAAAATAGCTAAATAAATTCCCAAAATGCATGAAATTGAATTGCATTTCTCACAATCTTTATCATCTCTGTTTTTTTTTTGTCTCTCACTCATAGCTTTTGCTTCTGCAAATGCAATTTGTTTTTTGACACGCTGCGTTTTGATATCAAAATTTTTACTTTCCATTTGTCAAAAAAAAAATTCCACAAAAAAAAAAAAACTAGATAGAAAAAGTTATTAATTATCTGACATTGATATGCTAAAAAACTCAAACTTTCAACTTTCGCTGGCAGTCAATGGACAAACAGACAGACAGACAGACGTTAGACAGGTCAGAGTGTTAAAAGCGCTGCGAATTGTTAAAGCTGACAGCAGCGAATTTGTTTTGGCTATAACAATCGACAGATGACTGCGGCAGCAGCAGCATCAGCAGAGGCAATCGAAGCGACAAAAAACAGCGCGCGACAGAGATAAAGAGAAAGATAGAGAGGCATAAAAAGACATAGACATAGACATAGATATAAGGCTTCATTAATAAGCAAAATACAAGAACATTGCCGCAACAAAAGCAGAAACATAAAAAACCGTTAAGCGAGCCATTTGTTGTATTTTTTTTTTTTTTGGCTATAGCTTGAAACCAGTTTCTACTTCTTTTTGGCAACTTCTGATTTGTCTTTACAATTCTACGCATTCTTTTTTTTTTGAGAATTTTTTTTTTATTTATTTTTTTTTTTTTTATGTAAATGTAAATTGAATTTTTGGACAGCGATGAACAACAAACGCGAACGTTCGAGCGATCGATCGATCGATCGTTTATTTGACCCAATTACAAAGGCAATAAAATTGCTTGAGCTGAGCAAAATCTGTTTAGTCTCAAGTCAGACGAATTGTACAAATTATGCTTAAATCATGTGTCAGCAGCTGTCAATAAAATCATTGCTGTTAATCAGCATTAGCATTGCAACAAGTAAGTAAAAAAAAAAAAAACGTAAAGAAAATATAATGAAAATAACAAAAATTTTATTATTTTTTAGCACAACTTACAACAATTGATGGCGCACGTAAACATTGGCGTCGTGCACCCGTACATGGCGCTTTTGATGTTGATATTTATGCTTATAATAAACCAATGGTAAATTTAGTTGGACAATTGCCTGCAACAACACAAGTGTTGCCCATGGGACAATTATTGCAACAATTGGCACAAAGTAGTCGACATGCTGCTGTGGCAAAACAAAAATCACATTATCGAAATTTGGATAGTTCTGTGGAAGCAGAAGTAGAAGAAGTAGAAGAAGTGACGCCAAGTGATGAAAGTGTGGCACGTGAAAATTTATATTCTAATGAATTTCATGTGCATGCAATGGGAAAAAAGAAATTTGTGCGTATAAATACATTGAGCAGCAGTCGAACAACGGCAAGGACAACATCAAGGCCAATGATTGCAGCAGCAGCAGCAGCACATAAAGTGGATAAACTTAAACTTATGAGCATAGAGCAAATGCAGCAGCCAATGAATGTGCAATTGCAATTGCCAGCATTGCAGGAAGAGCAAGAAGAAGAAGAAGAAGAGGAACAGCAGCAGCAGGAAATCGAACAGACAACAACAGGAATGAACATGTTGAAAATGAATGAAAATTTGAGCACATTGGAAAAGCCAAACGAAACGAAGTACTTCGAGGCAATTAGCACAATGCAGAAAATGGAAAGCAAATTGACAACTGAGGTAACTATGAATGGGAATGCGACTGGGAATGAGAATGAGAAGGATGTGACTGATGACAGCAAAAGTGAAGTCAAAGATGCGCAAAGTATGGCAACAATTGAAGCACCTAATGCAGCTAATGCAGCTGGCAGCAAATCGAAGGCAACACAGCAGCAGCAGCAGCAGCAGAACACATCTGATGATGATGATGATGATGCTGACAGTTGGAATGACAATGATGGACAAGTAACTGGCATGAATGTTGCGCCTCTGCCAGCAATAGCAGTTGACGATGAAAAAACAGTAGCAGTAGCAGTAGAAAGTACAACATCACAAGCAGTAGTAGTTACTGCAGCAGCACCACCAACAGCAGGAGCAACAACAGCAGTCGCAGCAACATCAACTACAACAGATAAGCCAATGTCTATGACGAATACGAAACGAAAGTCAAAGCCAATAACACAAAGACGACAGACACAAAAACAAAGACAACAGCAAAAGCAAACAAAAAGTAAAACAAAAACAAAAACAATGATAACAAATGAAATTGATACAAAGCCGACAAGTTCGAGTTACACAACGACTAAAAGTTCAACAATAAGTTCGAGTTTGAGTCGTTTACAGGGTATAAGTGTTGGCATGACAAATGTCAAGGCGCCAGTGATGGAATTACCGGAAATCAGTCAACAGGACATCGCACAACACAGGCCAATGCAAAAGGTCAAAACGAAAACGCAAAAGCAAACTCAAACGCAAACGCAAAGCAAGGGCAAGGGTAAACGTAAAGGAAGTGTAGGAGCATCAGAAGCAGTCAAAGTTGGAGTTGAAGGCAATGACAATGTCAATGTTGGCTTACAACGTCGACCAAGTGTGCAGGAAATCGAAACTACGACAAATTGGTGGCACATACTACCATATGCGGAAATTAGAAAATTTTTGAATACGATTTATGATAGCATCACAGATGATGCTGACGATGCCGATGAGGATGAACGTCGTCGTCAGCATATCAACTAAACGGATATGAATGTGTGTGTGTGTGTGTTTGACTTGAAGTTTTGGAGTTTGAAGTTTACGACGAACCAGATGGAAGGGAAATTTGTGGTAATGGATATATGTGGGCGTATATCACAGATAAAAAAAAAAAAAAGTAAGAGCGAGAAAGAGAAAGAGAGAAGAATCAAGAGTTGGACAACTTCTAGTCCGGCAAACATTGAATTGAATTTCCGTTTTCATTTCATTTCATTTTTTATAGCATAGTGTTGATTACATAGTCACTAGTATGTAAGTATATATGTAAGTAAGTAAGTAAGTAACATAGTAAACTACTAATACGTTTAACTATGTAAGTTC
Organism: Zaprionus obscuricornis; assembly: GCA_037044475.1. Lineage (NCBI taxonomy): Eukaryota > Metazoa > Arthropoda > Insecta > Diptera > Drosophilidae > Zaprionus > Zaprionus obscuricornis. Next base: position 140,796 of record JBAMBR010000292.1, on the reverse strand, counting down.
TAATATACATTTACTTCTCTTTTTACTTTTCTTTTTCTATATATGTTTATGTGTAACAATAAAATTGAAAATCATAAAAGTAGAGACAGAGAGAGTGAGAGAGAGAAAATAAAGAGTTCTCTTCTACCATTGATTTTTGGGCGTTTCGAGTGAAAGTCATTTCACAATTTGTAGTCAATTCTTTTATGACTAGAAAGAAAAAGAAGAAGCGACTGTAGAAAATAATAAAGAATTTTTTGTTTTTTTTTTTTTTTTGTGTATTGAAATGAAAGATTGAATGATTATTAACTTTCTGCTTTCAATTTTCTTTTTTTTTGATTTCTATGCAAATCTATTTGATGATGATTAATAATCATAATCATAATTATGCCTTAGGCTTTTTACTAAACACCTGCAAAAGCAACGAAATCATGCCGATGACTTAATTAAAATATATATTTTTTTTTGCTATTTAAAAAACGATTTATTAATATTTAAATATTGTTGAATGAATGAGACGGCTTAGGCTTAGAGTTCATGCCAAATTAAATTTGTTAAGACAACATTATGTAGCTACCAAATTTTATGTGTTTGTGTGCAGACGCGACGTCTGCGGTCACAGGTTAAAGTTGAAACTGGTCGAACGGCTACCAGTTATCGTCGTTAACGTCGCCGTTGTCTTGCTTACACGACATTGTCTCTCGCTGTGAAATTTCGACGTTAATAAGCTAATCGTAGTTAATTTATTTATTTCCCCCTCCCCAAAACTGTTCAAGTCAAACGTGTCAAATTATCACATGAATCTTAAGCTTTTTAACAGTATTTGTCGCCTTTGCTTTATTTATTTATTTATTTTTTTTTTTTTTATATTGTTTGTTTTTTATTGCTTTTCGCTTTATTGACAAGCGAAACTTTTTAACCTGCGCTCAGTTGAATTTCATTTGTAGTCTTCGTCTGCGTGATTTAGATGACTTTGACCTACGTTTAGGTTTAGGCTCTACCTGTGCGTAGATAAGTAATTGCTGTAACTTATTTACGCCCGGCACGGAGAAGATCAATGGAATTGAAGTTGACTCACTAATAGCTGTTGATGGTGTTGTTTTACTTGTTGTTGTAGTGCTGCTTCTTGTTGTTGTACTACTGCTTGTTGTTGTAGTGCTTCTGCTTGTTGTTGCCTCATAATGAGGCAGTTGCACACTAAACGGTTGCCCTCCCGTATACAGTTGCAACTGCCAATCACAAAGTTCCGGTATCAAGGCACAGCGCGCTGTAGCATTGCTTGTGATTAGCAACAATTGATCGTTGCTTAATTTGGGTATTTGCCTAAGAGGTTCAACATACGGCACTGTCATCGGCTTACACTCGGCAATATGAGTGTTTAACACCAGCAGCAATAGTGACGGCAAGCAGAATAATAATAATAACATTCCAGTAGCCAATAACCAGCAGAAGTACCTGCTGCTTTTACGACTCGTTTCTGACTGTCGGTCTTGTTGATTGTGATTTTGATTTGGATTTTTGGGAGGAAAAAAAAAAAAGTTAAAACTGAAACTGAACGCAAAACTCGTTTGCTTTGTTTTGACATGTCAAAAAAAAAAAACTACGATTTATGGTGTCAGCCAAATAAAACTCTTTATTTACAACTCTTAGGTGTGAGTCATAAGATTCACAGTTACCATAAAGAATTTTCTATATTTTTTTCAAGAATTTTTTTTAAATACATTTTTTATAAATCTTATTCATAATTTATTTTCTCTATTTTTACTTTTAGAGCTCTACAAACTTCAGAGCTTTCATTTTTTCAGGTACGTTATTTCTTTTACAGTTATATATTATATATAAAAAATTAATTATATATAAAATTAATTTATATTTGAATTTCTTAATAATATTCATAAAGTTGCCTATAATTTTTACCTACAATTTTATGCATTTTATTGATATTACGTATACGTTGATGATAAGGTCTGCGAGTAGGAATATATTTATAACTCATTGTTTTCTTATGCTTGAAGCCAGTTTGTGGTGATATTAATATTAATGCATTACCATTTCCATCAGTTAATTCCATATATTGTGCTTCATCGGGTTGGCTGCAAAGCGTCGGATAGTTACGGCATAAAGAGTTAACAGATTTCGGTGCTGATTTAATGGATAATTGTTGTTCTGGTTTAAGTAATATTTGTTTTGTATCATGAGCAAATGTTTGTATTATATAATCACGATTTAAATATGAATCAGATTCGATGCTAATTGGAACTCCTGATGTTGGATTTTCTGTTGGTCCAGGACTATCTGTTGTAACTGTAGAATTTGGTTGAATTGTAGTATTAGGAATTATTGTGGTAGGAATTGTAGTTGTCGCTGGTGCAGCGGTGGTAGAGGTAGCTATAGTAGTGCTAGAAGTTGAACTTGTAGTTGTACTTGTGCTGCTTGTAGCAGCCGTTGTAGTTCTTCTAGGTCTCCTTGTAGTCCTTGTTGGTCTTGGTCTTGTTGGTGGTGGCACATAGGCGACATACGGTGGATTTTGATAATAATAATTTGCCCAATAATCATTATAATAATCATCAATGGCAGCAGAATTTAAGTTATTTGTCTGTGGCTTCGTTGTTGTACCATGAAATACATTTGCAATACGTGAATATATATCGGATATATCCCAAACTGGTATATGTAATCTCATCTGACTATCGACAGGCTGTGAACGACACCAAGCTGGCACTGCAAACAGAAGCCATAGGCACGCGCGACTAACATACATTTTCTTAGAAATTTATCTATAGATGAGAAGATAATCTCGTGGTTACTTTTCAGATATACGCGTTAGTCAGAACTCAATTTAAATCTGTTAAGTTGAGTTGCTTTTATATAGACAACCAATGAGATGACTAAGCTATCAATTCTAATATTGTTGATTATGATTGTGATTATATGATTGATGATTTGTTGATTTGTTGATTAAATATGGCCAAAAAAAAAAAAAAAACAGCATTCAAGTTCGAGTTCATCACAATATTTTATTGACTTGTCGCTTTTGGGATGACAAAACGATGAAACAATATGTGACGATTAATGTTTGTTTAAGTTAATTGGAAAAACGGTTTACTAAGAAAATACAAAGATTATGCATGTCAAATGTGATTTTTCATTATAATAATTAAATTTAATAAATTCAACTTAAAAATTAATATAAATATCTAGCACAATAAATATTACAAGGTTTTTTTTTTTGTAACTTAATATTATCCATAGTATCTTAAATTTTTTCTTTGAATATTATGTTTCTCATTTGCTAAAATTATTAATTTTCTGCCTTGTTCATCAGTTAATTTAACACGTTGTGTTTCTACGGCTTGTCCACAAAGACGTGGACTAAATGTGCAAAGCAATGAGGCAGGATGTGGTGCAGGATTTGGAGATTCAGACAGTGGCTCATTTTTTTCAGTCTTTTTAACAGATTGTCTCTGAGTTGGTCGTGTGAAAAGTCTAATTGGCACTGTTGATGTGGTTTCCGGTGTTGTTGTATCTGGTGTTGTTGTATCTGGAGTTGTTGTATCTGGTTCGTCCTTTCTGTTGTTGTTGTTGTTATTGGTTTTCTCGTTGTGGTTGGTCTAGTTGGTCTTGGTGGATATGGATGTGGTTTTATTGGTGGTAGTGGCGGCAGTGGTGGCAATGGTGGAAATGGTGGATATAAAGATGGATAAAAATATGGCATTGGTGGCGCCGGATAATAATAAACTTGATTGTAATAATTGTTATTATCCCTTTGAAATCCTAAACTTCTGAAAGCGCTTAATAAACGTGAATATGTATCACTAAAATCCAACGAAGGAAGCTCAAATTTTAATTGACCAGAGTTGAAAGAGACAGCTAATGTTGGTCCTGCTGCCAATAAAAAGAGATACAAAAATTTAACAAACATTTTATAAAAATATTTATTTGGTGACTTTATCCAAAATACAATGCGATTGAGACTGAATCCGTAGGCATGAAACATGGGCTATTTTATAGAGACCCGACGACCTTATAATAGCTTTAACCGCATTGTAAACTATAATTTTATTTTATAATATCTTATGGAAACATTTACAAAACATTTCATTATCGCTTGAATAACTTTCTAGTCTAATGAGCTCGTGCGCTTTGACTTGCGCATTGATTTAGGCTCGTGAAGTATGTAAAGTGGAAGTTACAAGCTGTATGTAGCGCTATTAAAACTTATTCAAATATTCATTCATTCATTCATTCATTCGTTCACCCACTGAGTTTAGAGATATCAGTGAAGAGATAAACTTAAAGTCACAGATTTTTTTTTTTGTTTTTTTGTAACGCAAATCATTTGGAAAACGTTTAAATAAAATTTCCCAGAAAATTTCATGTGATGTTTTTTTTTATATAAATAAACCTTTAGCATAAAATTTAATTTATTGGAAATAATTTTTTTTATTTTATTATAACTTTGAATTTTTAAGTCGAATTTGAAATTCAAAGCAAATTAATAAATTGTTTTTCTATATAATCTGTAGCGTAGATTTTTAGCATTAAGTTTAACACTTGAGCTGGATAAAAGTATCAATTGTCTGCTTTCATAGATAGACAAGTATAGTATATAGACAAGAAAGTAATATGGATAATAATAGATTTGATTATAGTAGTTGTTGTTGTCCCGCGAAAAACCTAAACTTTTGAATGCGCCCAATACACGTGTGAATAGGCATCGCTAAAATCCAAAGACGGAAGCTCCAACTTTAATTGTCCAGAGTTGAAGGATACAGCGAATGTTTGTTCAGCTGCCAATAAAATGATATACAAGACTTTAACCAACATCTTACAAATAAACTAATAATAGATAGGCTCGTGACCTAGGCGACTTTATACAGCATCAACGACCTTATGATTGCTTTTTGGTTTAATTAATCGTATTGTTAACTAAAATTTTGTATTGTCTTGTGGAAAAATTTAGAAAATTTCATTATATGAAAGAAATGAATAACTTTCTAGTCTATTAAGCTCTTGCGCTTTGACTTGATCATTTTTTTTTGTAGGCCCGTGAAGTTTATTAAGTGGAAATTACTGTTAAAATTTATTAAAATATTCAAAAAAAAAAAAAAAATATTAAAATTCCTATTGTTTTTAGTGATATCATGTTTTGAGATAAATGTATAGATTATACTCTTCACAGATTATGTGTCATTGTAACACACTTTGTTAATCGATTTGCACCTACTAACTTATCATACAAATGATAAGAAAAAATTGTCTGCGGCTCGTGTTAATAGTAAAAGTAAATATTTCAGAGACTTCTATGATATAACATTTCTGTTTAATTTTTTTCAATTTATTCATTTCAATTTTTATTATGCATTTATAATGAAAATAACTTACAGCTAAGATAAATAAATAAATAATTAAAAATATATATGTTTACCTAAGCTGATTAAAAATCAATAGAACGAGTTTCTATATAATCGATAGCTTTGCCTATGTTTTACTGCATTATAATTAACATTTGGATTTCTTAAAAGTATCAATTCTCTACCTTGGCTGTCACTTAGTCTGATAAGTTTAGTTCCGTCGGGTTTTCCACAAAGTCTAGGATTAACAGTGCAACGCAATGCAGCAGAGTTGTGAGACAATTGTGCTTCGCTTTTGAGAATTCTTCTTCTAATTAACGGCTTAGGAGTTGTCCACCTATATATTACTTCAGTTGTTGTAGTTGTAGTGATTGGAGGATCTGTTGGTGTATCGGGTGTAACCTCTGTTGGTGCTTCTGTTGGTGCTTCTGTAGGAGCTTCTGTAGGAGCTTCTGTTGGTGCCTCTGTTGGTTCTTCCACTATTGGTTCCTCTTCTCCATCTATTGGTTTTTCTGTGGGTGGTTTTTTCGTAGGTTTTCTTGTCGGTTTTCTAGTCGGATGAATTGGCCATGGTGTGTGTGGATGATGTCTTATTGGTGGTAATATTGGATAAACTGGGTAAATCCAAGGAACTGGCGGTGGTGGATAGTAATAAACTTGATTATTGTACGAGTTTTCATCGATGATCTCCTTATGTAATCCGAAACTTCTGAAGGCACCAATTACATTAGAATATACATCACTGACATCCAATGTGGGAAATTGAAGTCTATAGTTTCCGGGCTTAATAAAAATACTACATGCTGGTCCAACTGCCAAGAACAATAGATACACGAGGTTAATCAACATCTCTCTCTACCTCTGTTGGAGTCCGACACCTTTATCAACGCATTAAAAACTGAATCGATGCTCAAGCCGCGAAACAGATTTTATACCAAACTCCTCCCATAAAATAAGATTAAGTTTAATTAGTTTTGTATTATAATATAAATTATTAATTTTTATTGTCTTTTCAAAATCACAAAGAAAATACGAATTATCTCCTCACGAATAACTTTCTAGTTTAATGAGCTCTCGTATCAATATTGTTGTTCGTTCGTTCGATCGATCGTTCGATTAACTTGACTTAAACTGTGGCACCCTGTGATATATTGGGCTTGGCTGAGTTTGATAGTATGGGTAAGGGGGACGAGCACCAACTGGTCGTCGTCGTTGGGAGCTACGATTGGGAACATTTGATGACAATTTCCATTTTTTGCTTGGCGTTAACAATATCAAAGGTTGTCCATTCTTATCAGTTAGCTTAACATATTGTGCAGCAGGTGGCAGATCTATACGTAGGTTCTCGGTATCATCATTTGAATTGTTCACTTCATCTTCGCTATGCGATGCAGCAGTTCGAACTCGAAATTTATCTAAATTATTATTGTGTCTCAGAATGGGAACCGTCTCTGTAGTAGTTGTCGTTTCCGCTGATGCTGTAGAAGTAGAGGGATCTGGTAATGCTGTAGAAGTGGAGGGATCTGGTAATGCTGTAGATGTGGAGGGATCGGGTAATGCTGTAGAGGTGGAGGGATCTGGTAATGCTGTAGAGGTGGCGGGATCTACAGGAGGTAATGCTGTAGAAGTGCTAGGATCTACCGCTGGTAATGCTGTAGAAGTGCTAGGATCTACCGCTGGTAATTCTGTAGAGGTGGAAGGATCAACAGCTGGTGATGCTGTCGATGTAGATGGATCTACAGCTGGCAATGCCGTTGAGGTTGTTATCGGTTCCGATGCCGTCGTAGTGGTAGTCGATTCCGATGTTTCTGCTGGCGTGGTGGAAGAAGTTGTTGTTGTAGTAGTCGATTCCGATGGCAAAGCTGTTGAGGTTGAAATCGACTCTGTGGTTGTACTGGAAGTTGTTGATGGTTCAGTTGTTGTGGTGGAAGCAGTTGTTGATGCTTCTGTAGTCGTGGTTGAAGTTGTTGTTGATGCTTCTGAAGTCGTTGAAGAAGCTGTTGTTGATTCTTCTGAAGTTGTAGTAGAAGCTGTTGTTGATGGTTCTGTTGTCGTAGTGGAAGTTGTTGTGGTAGTAGTTGATTCTGTTGGCAATGCTGTGGAGGTTGTAATCGCCTCTGTGGTTGTACTGGAAGTTGTTGTTGATGGTTCAGTTGTTGTGGTTGAAGCAGTTGTTGATGCTTCTGTAGTCGTGGTTGAAGTTGTTGTTGATGCTTCTGAAGTCGTTGTAGAAGCTGTTGTTGATGCTTCTGAAGTTGTAGTAGAAGCTGTTGTTGATGGTTCTGAAGTTGTAGTAGAAGCTGTTGTTGATGCTTCTGAAGTTGTAGAAGCTGTTGTTGATGGTTCTGTTGTCGTAGTGGAAGTTGTTGTGATAGTAGTCGATTCAGTTGGCAATGCTGTTGAGGTGGAAATTGGTGTTGATTCTGTTGGCAATGCTGTTGAGGTGGAAATTGGCGTTGACTCTGTTGGCAATGCTGTTGATGTTGTCATCGCCTCTGATGTCGTGGTGGAAGCTGTAGTTGATGCTTCTGTAGTCGTAGAGGAAGTTGTTGATGCTTCTGTAGTTGTGGAGGAAGTTGTTGATGCTTCTGTAGTTGTGGAGGAAGTTGTACTTGATGCTTCTGTCGATGAGGAAGTTGTTGATGTGGTGGAAGCAGTAGTTGATGAATCAGTGTCTGAATCAACTGGTACTACCTCCGTACTTGATGGCAATGCTGTTGACGTAGAAATTGGTGTTGATTCCGTTGGCAATGCTGTTGAGGTTGAAATTGGTGTTGACTCTGTTGGCAATGCTGTTGAAGTTGTTCCGGGTGTTGCCTCAGTTGTAGAGCTGACATTTGGATCTTCTGTTGAAGTGTCCGGTCCAACAGGACTAATAGGGTTGGTATCACCTCCATCCCCTCCATCTGTTGGTGGATTTGGGTTGGTATCACCTCCATCACCACCGTCTGTTGGTGGATTAGGGTTGGTATCACCTCCATCACCACCGTCTGTTGGCGGATTCGGATTAGTATCACCTCCATCCCCTCCATCTGTTGGTGGATTTGGATCGACATCACCACCAGGTGTTTGATTACCTGGAGTTTGTGCATTTGCGGCGGCTAACTGTTGCAGATAAAGATTATATTCATAGACTGCCTGATTATAATAGTTATTGTAGAATTGCCAATAGTTGTTATATTCATTGTATTCATTCAATTCGTTGTAGTACTGTTGCTGGTAATAATTGTTTAGATCCTCCTCATATTGATTTCCATACGATGGTCGTCGGCGACGATTTGTTGTTGATGAACTTTGTGTTTCTTGTTGACTTGTCGTTGAAGGGGCACTAAATGTTCCACCAGCGATTTGTCTGATTATATCACGAATATTCCATACTGGTAGTTGTAGTGGCACTAAAGACACCGATGGCTGTTGCGTCCAAACTGGCACAGCAAGCACAAGAAGAAGCCATAAACGACTAATTAACATTTTGTTCTAAATTTTCAAATTTGCTTCTCAAAATTGATTCTCATCGGCAACCTCGCGTCAAAGCAACTCATCCAGAACTGAGCTACCGTCAGCGTAGCACAAATGCTTATATAGAATACAATATAACTGAACCCGATGTGAATGGCCTTATTTATTATCTTAGCCTAGACAAAAATGTAATAAAAATTCGCAAAAAAAATAAAAATAAAAACACCGAAAAAAAAAAAAACATTTTAGCTTTATTATTCTAGGCGATTCGATGGCGAATACGAAGAATGAAAGAAACATTTGAATAAATACTCTTAGCTTAATGAGCCACTCCAGTTACTTGACTTTCGGCTTTCATCTAACCCCGTTGCTGTTTCTGATCGCATCTGATTAGACACGCTAGATAAGCGTGTGCGGATAAGCTGCTGATGGTAAAATTTTGCTTGGATATTGTAGTTGTTGTAGTACACCGTTTGTCGGCGGCAATGTTTGCTGTTGATCGTTACCATCAAGATCGTATTTAATGCGTGAACCATTCTTAAAGTCTATATAATCATAGTCGGCATCATTATCGTTGAGTAGCACATCCTTCTCAATGCTTGGTGGTGTTATTACTTTGGGTGCCACTGTTGTTGACGCTGCTGCAGACACTTGTGCCAAAAAGTCAGCCAAGACAGCAGGTTTTACTGTCGGTCCGCCATTCACTGCCATTGTCTGTAATCCCTGAAGTATTCCTTGTATAAACTGTTCACGTATCAAAGCATTTGCATCCGTTCCGGGCTCATCGCTTTGAACACTTTGCTCTTGTTGTGCTGCTGCTGGCATTTCGGTAACCGGAAGCTCATCGTGTGGTCGCCTTATGGGAATTCCTGGCAAAATGGCACCCGATCCGACAGATTGTTGAACAGCACTTGGATAAGCTAAGAGTAAAAGCAGTGGCAAAGCTGCTGTACGTTCTTGCTCCTGTTGTTTGTCTGTTTGTTGCCGTGCCACAGTAACTTTTACTGGCAGGCTATGAATGGCGACCACTAAGCAGCTAAGGCAAACTATGGCCAGGAGAGACGCTTGTTGCCGCTTCATCTCAAATACAAGTTCGCTGACCAACTAAATGTCGTTGCCATAAGTTTTGCATATTTAGCAGTTTAGCTACAGACATATGGCATTAAATGCAAATGGCTGTCGAGGTGAAATCTCTTGTTTACAAACAAAAATTTCTCCAAAAAAAAAAAAAATATATATATATATAAAATATACAAAAAAAATGGCAAACAATCAAATTACAAACACAAGGGTGTCTGTCAGTCATTTATTTATATACTAATTTAATTAATAACTAATTCGCTTTGAACGTTGCTTTGTCTGGTGTTGTTGTTCAGCTTCAGCTTCATAGTCAAGTTGTTGTTCTTGTTGCTGTCGTCGTTTCTTATTTTGGGAATTCTTCATTCTTCTGTTTGGCTTACTACGTCTTGTCGTTGTCTTTGACTTGGACTTTGTCTTCTTTACGCCAGTATTTAGTTTACGCCACAAATCACTGCCTTCGTTCTCGCCATCTTCCTCGCCAAATTCATCTTCGTATTCATCAAGTTCATCAAGATCATCCTGATCATAAGCATCGTCTTCCTCTTCGTTGTAGTCAAAACTTTCACCATTTTCATATTCTTGAGCGCCAAGCAAAGCTTGTTGACCCAACTGTGACTGCAACAATTGTCCAATATCTAATTGAGAACCTAACTGTGATATACCGTTCCCCAATTCTAAAGAATTTTGACCGTTGCGCAAATTTAGATTATTAAACAAATATGGCCATCCGGCAGGAAGTCCGTTAGGGTTTGATGAGTACTGTATATTGGCACCAAGATTGTTTAAAATACTAAGGAAGTCAAGACCTTGAGTAATATCGTTCGATGGCAAACCACCAAAACCAGGATAGCCATGTGGTCCAGGCCGTGGTCCATATGGTCCAGGTCCAGGCCCATAGGGTCCTGGTCCAGGTCTATAATCATTTCTATGTAAATAATTAAATAGAAATGTAACAACTTGTTGTGGTGTCACAGTACTAGGAATATCCACATTAATATATTGTCTACCAGATATACCACCCGTACGTTGCTGTGTATCATAAAGTTGGGATCCATAAATATTATTAGGATAGTATGCATTGTATGATTGTTGTGGTATACTCAGATATTGATATTGCTTAGGTCCATATTGTCGTGCTAGAATTGGTGCCGGTTGTTGTATAGTTTCGAATTGATCATCTTCTTCCATTGTCTCCGTTGTTGGTTTCGCTTTGGTAGAATTAAAAATTCTACTATAGAGTCGACTAAAATTGATTAACGGCACTTCATTATAGAGTCTTGTAAAGTTAAGTGTGGGCAACTCCAAAACAACACGATTATGATCAGCCTGACGTAACTCTGGTTGATTCAAAATACTGGCACTATCAACACTTATGGTTAACCCTATGATAACAAGGATCAATAACTTGATGTGATTTTTACGTATTATTCTTGACATCTTGATGCCGTTATGGCTGTTAACCGACTGACCCGAGGTAAGAGAAGGGCTTGCCTTTTATAAAATTTTCACCTCTATCATTTGACACTATTTTGCTGTGTTGTTGTTGTTGTTGTTGTTATTGGATTCTATATTTCTCCTACTTAATATTGAAATCGAATTTCTATACTTAATGTGATAGACATTTGCATAAATAATTGTCGTTGACTTTAACTAAAATCTTTAATTTCATTTAGGCGTCGTTTACTTTATAAGAAAAAAAAAATGAAAGTATGGAAACCATAAAAACTATCTAACTTCGACATTTTCAGGTCAAATCATGTCAAAGTTATTTGCATTCATTTATTATCACATTCTTTTAAGTGTAAAGTCTAAAGTCCTCAGTAAGCCAACAAAAAAATAAATAAAAAATATTCCGAATAAAATAAAATAAATAAATTTATTTTAGTTTAGCATAATTTACGACTAACATTATAAATAAATAAAAAAAACAAAAAAATAATGATTTATATAAATCCATTTATTGTGATATTTATTTGAATATTTTTTTACAAAAAAAAAATATATATATAAATATATATATAATATATACATATATATATAAAAAAAAGCATAACAAAAAATTGATTTATTTTTCTTAATTGTTATTTTTTGAATAAAAAAAAATTATTATAAAATTATATATATATTAAATATATACACATATAATTTTTTTTTTATTCAAAAAATATCAATTAAGAAAAATAAATCAAAATTTTTTTATGCTTTTTTTATGCTGAAATATAGCAAAAGATTTTATTTAACAATTATAATAATAACTTTTGGTATCAATTTCTAAACAATTCTCATAAGAACAATTAAATGATATAAAAATTTAATTAATTGCATAATTATTATACCAAAATAATAAAAAAAAAATGTTGAGAGAAAAAAATAATACAAAAATATATTGCCTCGTTTTTTATGCCCTTTTGTGTGTAACGGCAACAATTTTGTTATTTATTTATTTAAATACAATTTAATGAAATGAAAACTATTTGTATTTAATTATATTTCTTGTTTAACTTTGCCCCCAGTATAACATTAAACCGCAACATAAAATGGCCCCAAGCCAATTTCCCAACAGCAATTACGAGTGCAAAAAAAAAAAAAAAAATACACCCTCAAACGAATAAATGAATACAATTTTTTTTTTGTTTTGTTAAAAATATATTTTAATTGTTTTTTTTATTATTATTTTTATTTTTTGTTTATTGTTGATTGGCATTCGATAATAAGTTTAATTAAGCAATTGTTTCGACATTAGCCTGAGCCTGTGCTTCAGCTTCTGTTTGACTGGGATCGACGGCAAGAAAGACAAGTTGCTGTTGTTCCTGCTTTTGCTTTTTGGCCTTCTTGGACTTCTTCTTGGGCTTGGCGCGACGCACCAAATATTGTGCACGTTGTGGTTTTAGTGTTTGTCTTGCAGTATCAGCTAAAACTTGTTGCACCTGCTGCTCATCAAAATCGATATCGGCTACAGGTTGCTGTGGTGCTAGGAAGAGCTGTTGTTGTTGTTGTTGAGTGTCTGACTGTGGCTTCAATTGTTGACTCTGAATTGCCTGATAGATCAGATCATTTGGTGTGGTTTGGGTTTCCATCTGTATGGCACTGGGCATCTGTTGACTTTGCAGCAATTGTTGCAATTGCAATATTTGTGTGCTTGTCAATTGTGGCTGTGTTACACTATAGGTAGCTGATGTGGGTTGCCTTTGGATCATAGCTGCTTGCTGTTGTTGGGTTAACAATTGTGATATTTGAGCCAAGTCGTTAAACTGTGATGGCGAATCATTGTTTAAGTCTCCACGTGTAGTTGCCGCAGCCAAAATGGGCGAATATGTAAAGTTAATGTATGGGAAACGACTGAAACCACCATAACCACCATAACCGTATGGTTGAGGATAATGTGGCCTATGATGATGATGATGATATGGTTTCTTAATAATTATCGGCTTTGTAATAACTGTTGGTGGCGGCGGTGGATATGCTGGTGGCACTGGGAATGGTACTGGTACTGGTTGTGGATATGGTATATGTTGTGGTTGTGGATAAATTTGCTGTGGATAGTGAACTGGTGGTGCCGGTGCTGATATTACTATTGGTTTTTGATCATATATTGGATATCTACGATCTGGTTCTGAATCTCTAACAATTGATATAAAACGTCCCTGTGGCTCAGTTTCTGGATTCTCATCATCAATCTCCTCATCGACATCATCGATAGCATCGATCTGATCAACTGCTGGACGCGAAGCACGAGCGTATATTTTCAACGCTTGCGATTGCGTGAGAGCGAAAAACAGGAGCAGAAGACAGCTATAACGTAGCATTCTATTCTTCTTCTCTGACCTATTGACGAAACAAAGTAAACTGACCAAAAGAAATGTGCAAAGTGTCTTTATATAGATTATGGATAGGGCGACGATGATGGCGTCGTATAGAAGCGAAACGACTCAAGTTTCCCAGTCTTTTGACATTTAGTTCGCGCATCTGTTTGGGGTTCAGCTCATTAATGATAACCTATTAGTTATGTTAATGTATGTGCCAGAATAGTTATGAACGGATCTTCACAGTCCGTCGCGGTGGGTTGAGAAATGTGGCTAAGAAGTATATTAATTTAATATAAAATATGTGCATATTATATTAGAGCGATCTATTCGAGCTATGTCAAAGTTGATATATCTTATTAGTTGAATAAAGAAAAAAATAAAAATAAAAAAGCAAAAAATTTTAGCTTTTTCTTTTTTTTTTTCTCTCTCTACTTTGACTTCATTCTTTAAGCATAAGCCTATAATCGTAAAAACAAAGACTTAAAAAAAATATTTTACATATTTTATCCTGTTCTGCGTCACACAATGTGTGAATAAAAGTTGCAATAATTTAACTAATTAGCTTTTATGAGACACACGTGATGATCGTTTATTCAATTTTAATTTCCATTCAATTTCTAACCAAACATACGATAATTTTGACTTGAATCATCTTCATAGTAGCGAAACTGTGACCTTTGCACTTGTGGTAACTGAACTTGTACATTTGCTAGCAATATTGGCTGAATTTCTGGTTCAAATACAACTATTTGTTGATCATTTAATTCCATACTATCATCATTTGTAGCACGACCAAATCCAGATACAGTTATTATTTGAGGTTCATTTTGGAAACGTTTAAAGAAATTCTTCCAAAATCTACGCACTGGCGATGAGTCTGTATTGTCTCCCAAAGTATTCGTTGTGTCTGTTCTGGTTTTATTGAGTGCCTCTAATAACCAGGATGGCGCACCTTCCAATTGATTGGAACCCATAAGACTTTGTCCATTGATCACTTGAATCGTTGGTTCATTCCATGATACTCCAAACATGCGAGCCTCTGCTAAAGATAATAATGCTAGAATTAAGACTGAGACTAACATTTCGTTTGCTTTGGTTAAGCAATGAATTAAGTACTGATGAAATTTCTTAGCGCTTGAGCTTATATAGTAAAAGGTTTGCTTACCTAAACAACATATTATAATTAATTGCTTTTGATATATCTTTGAACTAGATATTCTTTAAGTATGAGCTAACATCGTATTAACATGTGTTGTGACTAAGATTAATTACATGTACTTCAAGTTAAAATATTTGCAATTGTTACAATAAAATTTTGTTGATTTTATAAAGATCATAAAATTCTTTTATGTAAGGTAAAAAAAGAAAAAGAAAAAAAAACTTGTTTGGAATGCCGAAATTGGAGTGTCTATTGTGTTCAGCTAATTTGCATAAGAATAGTAATTTTTTTTTAAGCGTAAAGGCATATATAGGCATATTTTGACATAGCATAGACTTTGATCAGTTAGAAACATAATAGTTGACTATGAGATACACTTCTTTGAAGTTTTTTCTAGCCTTTCATGTCAACAAGAATCAAGCTACGATCGATATATGATTGCTAGATGATTGGTTCGCAACGTTTACAAAAAAATTTATTTTTTTTTTTTGATTTTAGCTAAAGTATCTTTAGCTTTTTTTCAATTTAAACAAAGTGATCGTAATCTTTTACTCTTTATTTTAGAAAATATAGCAAAAAGTCAACAAAGAAATTTAGGCTAAGTTCTATAAGTAATAAATAATTGTAATAACTGAAATCCATTAGCATATAAATTAGTCAATAACTTGGCGACAAGAAAAAAAACAAGTTTAGGCATATTTTTGCTTCATATTGTTCATAAACTATAAAAAGATTTGTCGCTAAACAGATTTCAACATTTCCAAATAGACAGTCACAATGTAAACTTGTAATATTTCTCATATCTGAGCTTGATTCTCTAGAGATAGACATTGTCATTGCTTAAAATCAAAATTGAAATTTGAAAACTGTTGATGAACTATGAACTCCTCAAATATATAAAATACCATAAATGTAAATTTGTTTTGGAATTTTATTACTTAAAACAAAATTTGGTTTTTGTTTTTATTTTATTTTTTAAATTAATATTTTCGACTAAATGAAGATCGTAAAATAAAATTGTATGCATATGTTTTATTAATTTGATAAGTTTTTGATTTAAATTAAATTTCATGCGAAGAATGAAGAAAAAAAAAAAACACTAAAAAATGGGCGCAGAATTTAGAGTGTGTTTCATTCTGTTTATATTAATCCATTAAATTTGCATAAGAATACTTCTTTAAAGGTGAAATGAAACATGTTCTTTTCATTTGGCCCTTACCTAAAAAAAAAAATTGCCAACAAAAAAAAAAACACACGAAATTTAAAAATTGGGTCAAATTTTCGAACCACTTTACGTATAAATCGTTTCGCGCTAGTTATATACAAATGATATGTATATGATGAAATTTCGATACATGGAATAAGTCTATATAAACGTTTGTCTATAAGGAGATTTCAAACATTTCGAAAGAAACGCTCACAATATGAGTATAAGATTTACCTTGTGCCTGTGCCTGGCGCTTTGGTTTGTCATTGCGGTAACTGCCGTAGACATCGATGAAGATCTGTCGAATGTTGATCTGGAAATCGATGATCATGGCAATAGTATATATGTTGAGGAAGTAGACGAATACGTTGATACTGATTATTATGAGCCAGAGTTTGCGCTCGCAGCAGGACCAGGACCAGGACCTGGCCCTGGACACGGACATGGTCCAGGACATGGACATGGCCCAGGACATGGACATGGACCTGGACACGGTGGTCACAGACCCGGACATGGTGGTCACAGGCCCGGACATGGTGGTCACGGTCACGGACATGGTGGTCATAGACCAGGACGACCAGATTATTGGCGTCCACGACCTCGTCCACCATATCCGTATTTCGTAACCTATCCATTTGCTGGCTATTATCTACCATTACCTGGTTATGGGTACGGCGGCTATCCTGGCTTTGGTGGCTATCCTGGAATTCCTGGTTATCCTGGCTATGGTGGCTATCCCGGCTATGGCGGTTATCCCGGCTACGGCTATCCCTATCGTCGTGAATCAGAAAATCGCGGTTTAAAAATCTGTAAAAATGTTTTAGGTCTGGGAAATGTTTGCGCCACAACATGATTTGACAAATGAACTGAAAATGATAATGGCAACAATTAAATTGAATAAATTATATTATTAAACACAAAGATATTGTATTATTCTATTATTTAAACCTAATCAATTTCTATATTGATGATGTTTAAACAACTTGATTAATGTGAATTGTCACATTATGAGAATCTTTTCTTTGTGAGAATCTTATATTAATAATCTGCTTAGTTTGATATTTATAGACTACTATATAATACATAAGAGAAAAAAAAATGGAATAATTTATCTAATGAGCTCAAGCTGTGTCTTTCAAAAGATCAAAGAGAAAAGGTAAAAGGTGGAGTCGCATTAATGTTCTAAATTCATTTATAAGCTAAAAACTGATTTGCATCTTTAGCAATTTGAATTACGAGCTTTAGTTATCATTTACAACATTCTTCATCACCTTTCTTTCGTACATAATGCTTTATTGTAACTACTACAGATCTATCATAAGCAATATTATAGTTGGTAAAAGTATATAAAACCTAAGTTCGAATGAAATTTCAATCACAGTGCTAAGTAGAAACTTGCAAAATGAACTTGATTTTTGTTCTTAGTATAATTTTTTGCTGCAGTTACCTAACTGTGGCACAGGATAAACTTCTGGATGACAACATACCTGAAGAGGATATGTATGCTGCTGCTGAAGAGTTTCTCCGTAATGCAGAAAAGGAAATTGAAACGGATAGTGTTGGAACAGAACGTCAAGGACATAATCCATATATGTGGAATATGCGTTTTCCATTCAATGCGTTGCCTCCTTTTCCTGGTTATCCTATGTTAAAAGCTGATGCTACTACAAATCCGTTCAATGCGTTGCCTCCTTTTCCTGGTTATCCTATGTTAAAAGCTGATGCTACCACAAATCCAGGAACTACTACTTCCAATACTGGAACGGACACGGATCCAAAACCAAAACCGAAGCCAAAACCAAAACCAGAGCATAAACCTAAGCCAGGACATTTCTATCCACCTGTACCACCACCGTTTGCCTTCCCAGGTTATCCTTTTGGCGGTAACCCATACTATTCTCCATACTATAATCCTTATATCTACTCATATCTATATAATTTATATCCGTATAATACCTATCAAAATTATTATTATACTGGCTATAAATCGGGACGCAAATTAGGCAATCGCACAAACTGCCGCCGTATTCGTGGACGTAAAGTTTGTATTTAAAAAGAGAGAAGCATGAGAATAATAATGACGAATTAAACAACGATTGAATGAAACTAACTGTTCTTGGGTTATTTTTAATAGAAATGTGATAGCTGAAGCTAACTTTATCACTTGAAAAAACAAAACAAAATCAATAGACAAAAAACAAAAAACAGGTCTTCTGCTGCACGAGTTTGTCTGTTGGTTGGTTGGTCAACATGTCAATCCACTTTTCGTTGATCGTGTTCGATAAGTTGATGATTAGCATTTAGAGCTGATCATAAACATTATATTTTGCAAAAGAAAAATTGGTTAGCGCCGTTTTGACTGCAGAATCATAAAAAATGTATCGAAGAGTTTGCCATTTCGCCAAGTTCTTGAGACGATTTTAATGGTACAAAACTGATTTGCATGCGTTTTGTTGCGACGATTCACATAAGTTTGTTCAATTTTATTTGCCAAAGAAACTTAACTTATAAAAAAAAAATTTAGGTCGATTCCAATTATAAAATCACATACAGTTTTTACTACAAAATCACAGTATAAATACTAAGACCAATTTCGTCATTAATCAGTTCAACTCAGACGCTCAAAAAATGCGCTTGAAATTTGTATTGTGCCTAGTGCTGGCACTTAGCTGTGGCCTGGCAATTGCCAAGGATGACAAGGATGATAAGGATGTTGTTGTTTATAAGCTGGAGTCTGATGATACCACTGAGGATCAGGCTCAGTATGATACTGATGTCTATTATGATGCCAGTCTTGTCAAAGATGATGGTGAAGAAAGCAGCAATGAAGTTGCCCAGCATGGATTAACTGAAGCTGGACGTCAATATAGTGCAACTCCTTATTATTATCCATACTATTCCTCCTACTATCCTGGTAGTGCTGGTTATGGTGGTGTTAAACCCGCAGGAGTATTGTCTGACGAAACACCTCCAGCATCTGTACCTTCAGTGCCTTTAGTACCTGCAACACCAGTAGTACCACCTCCACCACCACCACCACCGCCACCACCACCACCACCGCCACCACCACCACACCACCACCACCACGGTTGGCCACCAGGCTGGCATGGATATCCTGGATGGCCTTTCGCAGGTTGGCCCGGACCTGCTCCATATCCTGGCTGGAGTCGTCCACCACCAGGCTGGCCATATCGTCCACCTTACTATCGCCCTCCTTATCATCATTACCCTAAGCCTCCACCAAAACCCACACCGAAACCAGCACCACCTCCACCACCACCACCACCGCCACAAAATGAGCAGAGCAAGCTTTGCAAGAAATGGGCCCACTTTGGCTTTGTCTGCCTTTAAAAATCAGAAGATGAAGGATTTATTGAATGAATCGCAAACTATTTATTGAAAAGAAAAAATTTTTAATAAAGTAATAACTGTTTACAGACATTTCTTTATAAATTTATGTTGTTTTATTTGAATTTAAAATAATTTTAGGAATAAAAATATATGTAAATTTTATAATTGAGCTAAAAGTCTTATCTGCCGCTTAAATGAGCTGAAATAAGAATTGAATTATATCTTCATGAAATGAATAAACTTTGAATAAATACACAAAATCTCTATAAAATGTAAACTACAAAAATTGATATCCTAAGACCGGATAACTGCATATAAGCTGACAATGATTTAAAATTTATATTTATTTTAATTTTAAAAAATTGATAAATTAAAGTCAATAAAGTATTAAATAAAATAAAACTATTAGATTTATTAAATAGGATTGTCAAAAGCAAAATAAATACAAGGAAATGAAAATATAGTAAATATATTTTGCATTCCAAAAAAATTATTATCAAAACTAACAATATTGATAAACAGACAGACACAGGACTAAAAGGATGTCATATTCACTATATTTTTTTAATCTGTCTCCAATGTATACAATATCTTACGCTCACTCTCTTTCTTTCTCTCACTCTCACACTCTTCTCTCTCTCAAGTAAAAAAAAATAAAACAGTTTTAATCGAATTCAATGAGACCAAACAAACAATTCGCAATTAGCTTAATCCAAATCTTTTTTTTTTATCCTTATCTTATCTTTCTATTATCTATACCATCACAAACTTAATGCGCTTTAACGGATTAACACATTATTGTCTTAGCAGAAGAAACAAATGAAACTAAATTAGAAAACTGTTTTGGGACAGTTTTGGGTAGAATAAAATCGCAAAATATTCTCCTCGTTTATTTGCACATAAATTTGTAGAATGATTTAGCAAAAATAAAAATAAAAAAAAAAGTTTGCCAAGGAATAATTCAAATAAAATATTTAATGTTATAGTACATAAATTAGAAAGAAGAGTGAACGGAACTTTCATTGTTCTTAATTCCTCCATTTTGTTTTTTTTTTTTTTTGCAAACTCATCTGATTTGCATGTCATTGTGTGACGATTCGCATTTAAATTGTTACTAATTTTATGATTTTATTTCATTTTGGGTGTTGTCTTTTTTTTTTTTTTATCGAACGATTAAAGTTAAACTTAAAAGAGAATTAGGTTAAATTTGGTATAACATGTGCATCTAGTTATCCCCAATTTGGGTTCCGCTGTTAAAATAGAGTATAAATACTAAAGCTGATTAAACCATTAATCAGTTCGACAGAAACGCTCAGAAAATGAGCTTAAAGTTTATTCTTTGCCTACTGCTGGCACTTTGCTGTGTCCTAGCAGTAGCAGGGAAAGATACCAGGAATAATGTTGTCATCTATAAAATTCGTCCGCGTAACATTGAGACGGAAGATGCCTATGATACAGAGGGCTACTATGATGATGAAGAAGAGGATAGTGAGGAGCTGGCATTAGAAGCACCTGAAGTCGTTGAGGAGTTGCATGAATTGGCTGAGACTGGAGAAGAGATTAGACAACGTTCCTACTACAATCCATATACATATAATCCTTACTACTATTATAATCGCTATCCAAACTACGGCTATCCCTATAATCGTTATCCGGGTTATCAATGGGGATATCCCTGGTATAGACCAGGACCACATCCACACCCGCACCCACATCCACACCCGCATCCACTTCCAGGACCACTACCACCACCACCTCCACCACCACCACCACCTCCACCACCACCGCCGCCACCACCGCCACCACCGCCACCACCGCCACCACCGCCACCACCTCCACCACCTCCACCACCTCCACCACCGCCACCACCACCGCCACCGCCGCCACCACCGCCACCTCCACCACCACCGCCACCACCTCCACCACCACCACCTCCACCACCACCGCCACCAGGACCACCCGGCTGGCATTATCCTCCTCCTGGTTGGAAGTATCCTCCTGGTTGGTATCCACCACCAAAGTGGCAATACCCTCCTGGCTATCCCTATCCTCCCGGTTATCCCTGGTATCCACGTCCCCATCCCCATCCCAAACCTAAGCCAACCCCACCATCACCACCAGAGAATCCACAAATATGCAAGAAAATCTTGCCATTGGGATTTGTTATGTGCTTTAAAAGCGATTAAATCCAATTGATGAAATCTGCTAATGATGAGGACTGCATAGAAACTAGAAATTAAAATAAAAGAAAAGAAAATATATTAAAAAAAAAAAAAAATTCCTGGTTTTTCTTTAAATTAAAAATAACTATATACAGGGAATCTATCAGTACATCAAACTTAGTCAAATTGTAACAATTTATCTGCTTTTCACTGACTGTTATTTAAATGTGAAAATTATATATATATATATTTTTTTTTTTAGTATACAAAGCACTCCGGGTGGCAAGACAAGTTTCAGGTGGAAATTGACGTTTACAAGCTCATTAACACATTTGTCAGACGCAGACTTTGCAATTCTCCAATAATTGCCAAAGATACTTTGCTAAATTCGAAAAACTTTTCGCATGCTAAAAAATTAAATGAGACTTATATTTGACAGACATTAAAAAATTTAGCAACAAAAATTTGTTTAGTTTAAATGAATTTTATATATATATATAGAAAATTAATATTGATAAATATGCAAAAAATGTAAATGTAAATTTTGGCAATGAAAGAAATGAAAGTTCGTTGACTTTGACTTGTGATAAAAAAAAAATAGTAGTATGAGTTAGGAAGAGAGAGAGATATGTGGATGTGGGGGGTATAGTTAAGGGAGTTTGGGAAATATAAAAACTAGTTATATGTGTGCAATGCTAGATATTTGAAATAAGACAGTTTGAAGGCTTGTCACATCGCGAAGTTCTCCTTCTTTAAATGCTATCTCAATTTTGTGTTTGTTGGCGAGTCCGTTCTGTATGCTGTCTATCTAACTAATAGCCAGCTTATTTATCGAGTTGTATGCCGACTTTCTGGCGACACTAATTAAATGTCCACCCGACTTTCGCTTTACTAAATCAAAACAATTCAAAGCAAGCAACGGACAAGCAGCAAACAAATAGCAACAACAAAACAACAACGAAACATCTAAAACAGCAGCAGTTAGTTAACTGAAGCTCAAAATATATATGTATATATAATATGTATGTGTGTTTGTGACTCTAAGTCTGTGTGTAGGCACTGACAATCGTAAATTCTAGATATTGTTAAAAAACTTTAGGAAAAGCATAAATCTGCTGCCACAACAACTACAACAACAACAAAAGAAGAAGTGAACCCCAAAAGAAACGAAGCGAAATACACAAGGCAAAAGGCATAACGTACAAGGTTTTTGGCCGCTAACGAGCCAAAGACTCTGCTTGAAATCATTGAAAAATAATGCCTATAAATATGCTAAAGAAATTGTCTGTTACAGCATTGTGTGCATGTAGATGTGTGACCTTTTGTGCCACCAATTGTGGCAGAGTCGCACAGTCGCATTCAAAGGGAAAAAAAACTTTTGCTAAACCAACCAACAAGCGAAGGTCAACAGCGTAATTTGTTTACTTTATGCTGCCACTTTGCCTAGTTATGACTCTATATCTCTCTCGCTCTCTTGATGTATGTGTGTGTGTGTGTAGTATCTCTTCATGTATGTGATTGTAGTGGTGGCAACGCTTCGACAAACTCTGAAGTGGACAATAGCTATGTATGTATGTATATATCTAGCTAGCTAGCTATATCTATATGCTAACTATAGGCACTACAATTATCTGTGTTTACTCTAGCATAAAGTAAACCAACATTCAAGCTAATGAAATGAACTCGAGTCGAATGTCGTTTCTATCAGATCTGATATATCATAGAAATATTAAGTGCCATATGCTTTGGCCGTTGCCTTTCTGGCCTAGCTTATTATTTAAACAATGGCGCATAATTACTTGCGATTGTCAATGAGTGAAAAGCAATTATCCAGCAGATTGTCATATAATTTATGGCATTGCCTTTGCCTTTGCCTTTGCCACTGCAGCAGCTAAGAAAAAGCATAAAAAACACTTGAAAAAATAGAAGAGAGGCAGAAGAGATTGCAGTGGTGAAACATTGCTATAAAACACGATGCATGCCATAAATATGCCAAAGAGCTTACTTACATAGCTAACCATAAACTATATATTTTCCATGTCTAAGCATGCCACAGCATGTTTCTTTCATGATTTTCCAATGTAAATATACCGGATGCCGCATTCGCCTCAAGCAAATGCTTTACGGCAACCAACTTTGACTCTCACACTGAATCTCTGGTAAAACGGCTTCAACTGCTGCTGCTGCTGTTGTTGTTACCCAACTGGCGTTTGGCCATTTTTATACTATATAGCACTACATATATATATATATATATATACATATCTATATAGTATACACTGAAGTATGCCTCGACCATTTTCATTCACATTTTTGGTCCTTTTCTTTCATTTTTTTCTTGTATTTTTCTTCTTTTTTTTTGTATTTTTTTTTGTGTGCTTTGTACCTAGCAAATGTCTTGGCGCTGCTTTTGCTTGAGCCTGGCAACCGACACGAAACGACGCATCGCAGCGCTGCGATGGCAATGCGACGCCCCACCAAAAAACTGACGACGGAAGTACTTGAAGGCGCCGGAAATACAAAATGAAGTTAGCATATCAGTACAGTTACTTAGCGAGCATTTTTATGGCTTGCAATATTTGAACGAAATTATGCTCGACTTTTGCAGTCTCAACGAGAATTCTCTGCTCTTCTCTCTCTTTCTTTTTTTCTTTCTCTTTTTATGTCAAACTTTTTTAATACTTTATGGCTGTAATTGTTAACAAAAAAAAATAAATAAAAGTATGTGAAAAGCAAGAGAGCAACTGCAGGGAAAACGATGAAAATGCTGCTGCTGAATGAAATACCGGAAAGTTAGGTTAATTAAAGTATACTCAAAAGATATTTTTATTCGCATGGTTTGGGGAATCACATTTAACAACATTTAGTTGTTGTGATTAAGCTGATTTAGCAAGTTTTAAAAGTTGTCTTACAGAAAATAAAAATAAAATAAAATATGCATAAAAATAAATATAAAATAAATATCAATAAATTACAAAATAATATTTAAATTTCTCATATAAATATATAAAAATATTGAACAAGATATAAAAAAAAAAATCTGCTGACATTGTTCTATCACAGCATTGTATTGTATGAATATTTTACCAAAAAAAAAAAATAAATAATATCATAAATTCCACTTCATCATAATATTTTGACACTTCAAATCGATTGTCTGACAAATATTGCGATAGATTTTTCTTTTTTTTTCGCTTTTATTTCTTAATATTTTTTTTTTGCACATTTATCGTTTCAATTGTTGTCATTTTGATAGCATCTGATGGTAAAAATTGGCAAAAAAAAAAAAAAAAAAATCAATGCAATAAATTTATTGAATCAACATTTTACAGTCTTCAACAAAAAAATGCCATGCCTACTTCTGCTCATTGTTGCGTTTATATTCGAGTGCTGCGAGCTCATTAGTTAAAATAGAAATACAAAAAAAAAAAAATAAATAAAAAGAAAAATATGAAAAAAAAAAAAATTATAAATTGAATTTTTAATAAGCCAAATGCGACAGTAGAATATATATATATATATATATGCGATATATATATGTATTACATCTATTCGAACGAATCGCAAATATTGAGACCTAAAAGTGCACTTGAACTTTTAATTGGAAAAAGTCGCAAATGCCAAAGCGCGGCAAACAGTAATTAACGATGCCTTACCACAAAAAAAAAATACAAATGATATAAAAAATGAACGAAAAAAAATATAAAAAAAAATTGAAGCCTTGTAAAAGAGAACGAGAGAGAGAGATACAATAAAACAGAATTGTGACATGGCAATGTGGCCTAAATAATGCGCTAACAGTGACATGATACTTGGAGTTCATCAAGCACTTTGTAACTGTACATTTTCTTTTTGCTCTATCTTTGGCAGCGTATACAAACTTCGTTGCAACTTTTGAATGCACTATAATGATATTGAAGTTGCTTTTGCTATGCATAAATTCGTTGTATTCAATATTCAACTAGTCAATCTTTCAATATTTTATATGCTTTCCATTACGTTAATGGTCATTAGATGGTCTCACTCCCTTACTCTCTCACTCCTCACCAATACCTTTGCTAGCAAGAGAATCTGGCACTCTTGACTGACCCGCACTTATATCAGAAGTGACTATAATGAGTTTTTGATATCTGCCAAGATGGACAAGCTGCTGCTGCTGTTATAGCAAGCAAGTGAATCGCTTTTCCTTTACTTACGATTGCTTGTCTCAATTCTCAGCTCACAGCATACAATTCTTCAGTCAGTTCTCATTCCCCCCACGGCCATCGAAGTCATAGTCTTGTTCTGCTGTCAATATCGCAAAATGTTTGTGGAACATTGAGTGGAAAAGGCCTGTCACAATGTCAACGTTTGACACAGTGCCTGCGACTGCTATAGACAGTTGGCCAAAATAGTATACACACACACAGAGACAAATATAAGTTAATGCTGAAATAATCAAAATACCACAAAAAAAAAAATCATCACATTTTGCCATATGGAAGTGACAGTAGAAATATAAATTTATACGATATATATTATATATATATTATCTATTATATATGTATACTATATATTTATTATCTATTATATATATATTATATATATTCGATATATATAGTATATATATAATAAGCCTAGTCAATGTCACAATATTCATGCGACAATTGTATTTAAATTGCAAATTTAATACTTTCACTTGGCTTAAGTTTTCGACATGTTCTGTTATATATATTATATACTATATAAAGATCACATGCCAAAAATGTTTTTCGCTATTCAATGAAGAAGCAGAAGAATAAGAATAAGCAAAAAAATATAAAAAAATTAAAAGTCTAAATTCTCCTTTATTATGTTTAAATTTGTTTTGTCATTGACAATGGCCAACAAAAGGCGCGCGCGCGTTTTGTATTGTTGAAAACAAGAGAAAGTTTTATTTTTATTTTATTTTTTTTTTTGCGTTTTGCGTTTTTGCATTTAGAACACACGCCATGAGCTCTTTTCTCATAGTCCAGCGACAAACAACAACAACAAAAACATTAGCGAGAACAGCTGCAAGGAGAATGAGTATAACAACAACAAGAAGCAGAAATAGTAGTAGGATAGGAAGCACAATGTCTATGGCCAGGCGCCAAGGCATAAGACACGCCCAGTCGAGTCATATTGCCTTGCGCCTTTCAACAGCTTTTGCCTCTCGCTCTATGTGTGTGTGTGTATTTGAGTTTTTTTTTTTTTTTTTTAATTTCTTTAAGAGCTAAACAGAAATGGCGAAATAAGCATAATTTCAGGCGCCATAAAAATAAAAACAAAACAAAATAAATTCACACAATTTGAAAAACGCAAACACTCAGCCACAGCAGCAACATACACACACACACACACACACACATACAGCGGCAAACACAGAGCAGACCACAGCAGAGCAAATGGCTGCGAGATGTTAGCATCAGCAGCAGGCCGACGCAAGGGCAATGTAAATGGCGGCAGCTAAAGTACAGCTGCAGCTGTTTAATGGCAGCATAGACTTGCCTCTACGTGTATAGGTATACTATATAAATATATATATATATATATACGATGTGTGTATGTGTGTGTTTAAACGAAAGCGTATTTTTCTCAACGCGGTGGAAAATGAATTAAAAAATGTTTACGACTCGACCGCTTGATTTTCAGCACATTGCAAAAGTGGGCGAAAATGTGAGTGAGAGAGAGAGAGAGGCGAGCAAGAGCACGCATATTCCTAGCCATAGGAATTTGGTATATGCCCAGAGCAATACCATGACCCTACCACACACCCTGCCCTACGGTTCTGACTGCCCGCCAAAAAAAAAAAAAATGCCTTCACATCGATAATGCTACGCTGCTGCTGCTGGTGCTGGTGCTGCGGCCAGCCAAAAGAGTGTGGAAGTGTTTGTGGCGACGTTTTTACAATTCCATGTTGTGTGGCCCCTGCAACAAATTGATTTTGTGTTAATGTCGGTATAAAAAAAAAAACACAACGAGCCACAAAAATATATAAGAAAATTACCTAAAACATTTTTTTTACAGTATTTTTTATTTTTTGGGTAATCAGACGCAGATCTTGAATATATATAAAAAAATATGCAAAATATATATGTTAATGCATTTAAAATTATAAAAAAAAATTTGTACAGCAATGAGAAAATTTAATAATATTTTTTTAAATGAATTTATAAAAATTATTTTTAATTTAGGCTACAAAATTTCATAGAAAAATCTTCATTAAAATCTATTTACATTTACGTTTTGTTTTATTTTAAGAACTTTTTACTCAGAATTTGACTTGTTAATGTTGAACGAGTAGCAGCTCATTTTACACTTTTGTCTCTTAGCCAACTTTAGCCTAGAGTATGCCAAGTTCAGCTAACGAAAAAGCAAAAAAAAAAAAATTAGCCCACATAAAAGCGTTACACAATTTACAGTTGTTATTTTATTCTTGGCCTTGGACAATGCAAAAAGAAAGCAGAAGAAAAAAAAAAGTTTTAATTATTTCATTCCGCAGAAAGCGTGAAACCTGCGCGTGGACTAAATGAAGTCGAACCAGAAACCAACCAAAAAATGAAAAAAAAAAAATTTGTAGAATCAAAAAAAAGCCGAAAACCAAAAGCAAAAACCTAAAAGTCAGTAAGCGAAACCAAAAGAGGAACTGTGATAAAAAGAGAGAGTGTATGGGGGAAGTAAAAGAAGAGAAATTGTAAATTGTAGTAGTGGAAATTGTGAAACCAGAAACCAAACGATTTCAACGATTAATTTCATGCCTAATGAGAAGAGTTTCGATAATTGAATTGTAAAGCTCACATTGGCAAAAAATTCGTAGAACTTTCGAAATGTGCAAAAGTGAGAATTGTGTATTGAGCAGCGCAGTAGCACACTGTGTATGCTAATTAGATTTGTATGTATGTCTATGTGTATGAGTGTGAGTGTGCATTCATTTGCTTCATGGCATTCATTGATATACGTTTGATTTTCATTCATGAAAATTCATTTGATGTAACATAAATTTTTGCAGTTTATGCAGCAAAAACATTTTAAGGTGCATACTTAACGAAAGCGCCGCAACCAATTAACGGTCACATAAGCTCAGCCCATTAAGTGCATATACACAGAGAGAGAGAGAGAGAGAAAGAGAGACACATACGTTGATGTAGTTACACATTTTGCCAGGCAATGCAATTGCTGTTTAATTGAGCGCACGCTTTTGCCACAAGCATTTATGTGTACATTGCAACAGTGGGCAATGCCACGCCCAGTTTGACCATGTAAACGTAAAATCATCCCCCCCAAACAAAATGAGACAAAATGTTTCAAAGGTATAAGCGCCTCTATAAATTGCATACACTGCAAATCGTCGCCATGCGGTCTACCTAGTCTGTGAAAGAGAAAGAGAGAGGGAGTGAGAGTGGCAGTGAGTAGCAGTGACTGTCATTGAGTAGGCGCTTTGCTAGCATTTACTATGGGTGAGTTCAGGTGTTAGCTACTGGCTGCACCCCACACCCAAATCTCTCTCTCTCTCTCTCTCTCCATGGCATTTGACAAATTATTATCGAGTTGGCATCGCTGCGACGAGCCATTTGCCGAGCGCTTCGTGGTTTTGGCTTAAATTTATGCGTCAGTCTGTTACAACGGTAACAACGGGCATCATCGAGCCGAGCAGCAGCATACATAGCTCACGTGCCACATGCCACATGAAGCAGCAGCAGCAGTAGTCTATTAAATCAGTTCCTGGCGTTGGAAAAAAAAAAAATACGAATTATTTATAGCACGCATTTAGGCCATGATAAAATATGACAAATGCCAAAAAATATGCCAAGATGCAGTCTACCGAATTCACGCTTCTAATATTCTCCCTCTCTCTCTCTCTCTCTTGGCATATCTCACTCTCTGTCTTATCTGCCACATGCATAATTTAAGTCAAATTGACAATAAATCAAAATACTCAAAAAATGTTTGCTTTAAACGTTGCCAAACGTTCAATGTGCCACACACACACACACAGCGAAACATAGCAGCCGCATGTCGCAACGCAACCTGGACACAGGTGCCACAAGCACATTGGCAATGCCCGTTTTGATTGCCGGAAACCAAACAGCGACAACAAGTGCCTCGTTTTTGGCTAACAATTCATTTTGAAAATGTTTTTATAATTGTTATACACTTCAATTATTTGGGTATATGCCATTTATTGTGCAATTTGTTGTTGCAAATATATTTTAGAGATATCAATAGAAAGTTTGTCTATATTTATTTATATGACATTGCGTTGCTCTAAATTACGAAGGTTTATTTATACTATAATCTGTAGTATAATTTATGCTATACTCCATAGTATGAAGTCCATATCTCTCTCTATTTTATAGTCTAGCTCTTTATTCTACTCTCTGTAGTCTACACCATGATGTAGTTTGTGACGTAATCATAAGTCTCATCTCTCCTTAGTCTGTTTTATACTTTTTGTTCTGTAGTCTACTTCATAGTCTATTCCATAGTTTACTCACTACTCCACACCTTAGTTCATTCCTTTGTCTATTCCATACTTCATTCCTTAGTTCACTCCTTAGTCCACTCCATATTCCACTCCTGAGTTCACTCCTTAGACTATTCCATACCCCATTCCTTAGTCCACTACATACTCCACTCCTTAGTCCACTACATACTCCACTCCTTAGTTCACTCTTTAGTGCACTCCTTAGTCCACTCCTGAGTTCACTCCTTAGACTATTCCATACCCCACTCCTTACTCCACTACATACTCCACTCCTTAGTTCACTCCTTAGTTCACTCCTTAGTTCACACCTTAGTTCACTCCTTAGTTCACTCCTTAGTTCACTCCTTAGTCTACTCCTTAGTTCACTCCTTAGTCCACTCCATACTTCACTCCTTAGACTATTCCATACCCCACTCCTCAGTCCACTACATACTCCACTCCTTAGTTCACCCTTTAGTCTATTCCATAGCCTATTCTATAATCTACTTCTTAGTTCACTCCTTACTTCACTCCTTAGACTATTCCATACCCCACTCCTTAGTTCACTCCTTAGACTATTCCATACCCCACTCCTTAGTTCACTTCTTAGTTCATTCCTTAGTTCACTCCTTAGTTCACTCCTTAGTTCACTCCTTAGTCTACTCCTTAGTTCACTCCTTAGTCCACTCCATACTTCACTCCTTAGACTATTCCATACCCCACTCCTCAGTCCACTACATACTCCACTCCTTAGTTCACCCTTTAGTCTATTCCATAGCCTATTCTATAATCTACTTCTTAGTTCACTCCTTACTTCACTCCTTAGACTATTCCATACTCTACTCCTTAGTTCACTCCTTAGTTTATTCCATACTCCACTCCTTAGTCTATTCCATAGTCTATAGTATATACTCTATAATCTGCTCCACAGTTTTCTCTATAGTCTTCTCTATAGTCTACCAAGCTCTACACTATGCTTCACATTTATCTCCATCAAATTGTTGTAGTGCATTCAATATTCGTTTAAATTCTTTACTTAATTGCATATTGTATCATTGTATATACGATATATAGGATGCATCGAAAATGTTGTTAAAAACATTTTGGCAGCGACATTTGAAAAAATAAAAACCAATAAACTCTGAAATATGCAATACAGAAGCGCAGCGTAAAGCAAATTTTTAGATTTATTTTAGACAATTTGATTGCCGATGGCCGCTTTATTTTTTATTTTCTCATCTACGTTGCGTTGTTCGCTTTCGTTGTTATAGAAAATATATAAATCTGCGGGCGAGCGCTTGAAAAATGCATAAAATTTATTTCGTACGTGTGGCAAACACAATTTTTGTTTCCCCATCTTCCACTCCTTCCACCATATCGCATTTTGTGTCGCAGTTTTGTCAGCGTAGCGCGTGTGAAGTTGGTCAGCGTATAGCCAAAAAATTGCTATGTCTCCTACCATTGCTACGCCCCCTAAATGACCCTGAACGCAGCTGTTGTTGTATGCAATTAATCACAGTCCAACAGCAAGAAAGAACCAAAAAAAAAAATAGAAAATAAAAAGAAATGAAAGCGAAAAGAGCAAAGCAAACTGAACGAATCGTTGGTTATGATAACAACAAAAAAAAAGGAAAAAAAAAAATTTGTGCAGGTAAATTGAAATTTCAGCTAAACAGGTTAACTGGCAGCGCAGTCGAGTGTCATTGAAACTAGTAGAAAACGAGCAAGAAGAAGATGAAGATGAAGAATAAAGAGCTGCAGCAGCAGCAACATCAGCGTGTGAAAAGCTCATGCAATGCTATGTCTAAGCCGCTAAATATGAAGCTTTAGCATCAGCTTCTTCTACCTCTTCAACTGCATCACCTGACGTTGGTGGTGCTGCTGCTGCTGCTGCTGGTGCTGCTTCTTCACGCGCGTGCTTCAAGTTGAAGCACCTTTCAGACAGCAGCTGCCACTTCATTTTGCGCACTTTTTAGCTGCCTAAGATGTTTGGTTGCTGCTGCTGCTGCTGTAGAGGGGCAAGAGAGGCAATGGTGTGTAGGTGGAGGCATGGTGTGGCACATCAGTCAAAGTGCAAGTGGCACTTGTTGCCACACTCTATGCCACGCAGAGCGTGGCTGCTAAAAACGGAAACTAACAGTCGGAGACGTTTTACGTTTCTATGCTTTCAAAATGGTTGCAATCCCGCAGCAATAGCAACAACAGCAGCAAGCAAGCAAGCTGCTTTCAAGTGTGGCGCCACGACTGTGGCACAAAACTTGCATACGATTTACTTAACAATCAGTGTGTGCAAGAGAGACAGAGAGAGAGAGAACATAAGACCTTGACAGTGTCTTCAATAAAGCAACGCACAGTTTTGTTTGCAACTCGATTTAATTGCAACAAAAAAAAAAAGAAAGTTAGAAAACTTGAAAATTTGTATATAGAAAATTCTACCCTTGGGCAAATTTGAGTTGGCCACAACAAACACTAACAAGTAACAGCTCATGTATACAACTGCCTCTATCTCTTCATCTGCTGCTATTGCTACTTCTTCTTCTTACATGCTACAATTATTTTTACAAAATTGAGAAGTTGATTTTCGTTTGCATTTCTCTGGTAAAATGCAACTAAAAGTTTTCGAGGCAAATATGAGTTAGAAAATGGCAGCAAATAAAAACTAAGTAAAATGCTTCAAAATGAATCCTTGCATATCCTTGCTGAGCTTAAAAAAAAAAAAAAAAAATAAAAAGAAAAAAAAAATATGTGCTCATATTTTCTATTTGTTGTTTGCCAAGAGGCAAAATCGCTTTCGAAGTTATAACAATTATAAAAGAATTTTTCACTAACAACAAAGACAATTAAAAGAGGAAAGAAAAACGAGTGAGAAAAATGTAGTAAAATCTAGTAAAATATTAGTTAATACTGCTGCTAGTTTATAGTAAGATCTGAAATATGAGTATAAAAATTTTTATAAAATAAAATGCAACACTTTGTCAATATGATAACATTAAGTTAGGGTATAATAACAGTATGCTGGCTTGTCGATAAAAATGAAAGAGAGAGAGAGAGAGCGGGAGAGAGAAAAATATCTTGTGTGTCAACTTGAAATTGTGGCAGTTATGTCATGCGAGCTCATGTAGCCACAAAAACAACCATAAGCGGCTCAACGCTTGTCTCTGTCTCTGTCTCACTCTCTCTCTTTCTCTTATGTATGTCTGTGTATGATTGTGTCCTGCTACATCCTGCGGCTCTAGTAGTCTCTTCCTCTCCCTCCCTCTCTCACTCTCTCTCTCTTTGTCTGTACAATGCATTGTGCATATAAGGATATGTTTGCAATTTCCCATGGGAAATTTATGCAAATAAAATAACAAATAAATTTTACAATTTCATGTGCACAAAAATATACAACACACTGTCACACACACACACACACACACATTCACTCATTCAGTCTGCCACTCATGCAGTCATTCATTCATATAGACAATCATTCAGTCATTCAGTCCGTCAACTCGTTTCATTGGTTAAGCTCAACTTTACGCTTGACAATTTGCTACGACAGTTGCTATATCTATCTCGCTCGCTCGCTTACTCTCACTCTCTCTCAGTCTTTGGTCTCTTTTTCATTTGTTTGCTTTTGTTTGTTGCGCAGCTTGCATTGCATTAAGTGTAGATTTGTCTCTGTGTGTGTGTGTGTCGAAGGTCGTCATAAGTCGAGGCATAAATTGCGATTCCCTTAGGAGACGAGATCATTGCGGCAAATGCGCAAGCATTTTTAGGTTTGTGTCTAGACAACGCGACCTTGATTATATATGTATGTGTATGTGTGTGATTGTGTGAGTGTTTGAGTATATAAAAATGTTGAATAGCGCAGTTATATTACGAGTAGAGAATCATTACAGCACGTAGCTATCGACTAGGTATCTACTACTACAACAAGTACTATTTGTACACTGTTTATGTGTCTATTAAATGTCTCTATCTCTCTCTCTCTCTCTACACATACACAGCCACACTATATGTTCTCTATGTGTGTGTGCAAATATAAAAACTTTAATTGCTTGAAGCGCCTTGAGCGCCAAACTTTTTTAATCATGAATGTGCGCATTTAACAGCTGGTCGACTTTGCTCACACACACACACACACACAGACGCACACACACATACGCATACAAACAAATATACAAAAAATACAAATTGCTTTAAGCTACGCGTTTTTCACACTCAACTAAATTCAAAACAAGCTAAAGAAATAAAAATAAAAAATAGTTATTGCACGACTAGCAAAATACCTAAAATAAAAAATGTATATAAAATATCAAAAAAATAGAAAAAAAAAAATTTAAAAAAAATGATTGAAAGAATTTTAAAAAAATTATAAAAAAATGTAAAAAAAATTTGTAAAACAAATTAGTAAAAAAAATTTGTAAAAAAAATTAGTAAAAAAAATTATAAAAATATAACAAAAATAAAATGTAAATAAATATTTACAAAATAATATTTAAACTAGCAAAATAAACAATTTAAATATAATAAAATGCATATAAATATTTAAATGAATTTAGTAGCATGTAAAAAAAATATATTTAAAATATATAAAAAAATATTTTAAAACTATAAAAACTATTTTAAATTTATAAAAACTATTTTAAATTTAAAAAAAACTAATAAAAAAATACATGCAAATAAAATATTTAAAATATAAAAAAAATATATTAAAACTATAAAAAATATTTAAAAATATATAAAAACTATTTTAAATTTAGGAAAACTAATAAAAAAAGTACATGTAAAAAATATTTAAAAAAAATTTATATGAAACTGCCCGCAAAGCATAAAGCGATTAAAATCTATATTTCTAGTTTCTTTTGCGAGTGTATTTAAAACGTTTGTTTAAAGCAAATATAGAAAAGTAGCGCGCATACACCGTGCAAATAAAAGAGAAAAAAAAAAGTTTGTTGGGGTTAGGTTATCTTTGCTGTTGTTGCTACTTTAGTTGCTGCTGGTTGTAGTTGTAGCAGTCACTGTACTAGTCCAAATGGATTAGAAGCAACTTTGTCTACAGCAGCGTGTGGCCAACCAAACAGCCAGCGCCAGCGCCAGAAAGTATGCAAAATTATTGAAATTGAGCATTCAATTTATTTGCAAATGGCCTGCCATATATTTCGAACAGCTTTTGCCTTGTTTTCCGTTTATTTTCCACTTCCCATTTTTTCTTTTTTTTTATACAATCTCATATATGGAAAATTACAGTAAATACACACACAGCAAGCGTGTGTGTGTGAGAGAGAAAGAGAGAGCAGTATATACAGACATACGCACGCACATATGTGCAGAGAAAAGTTTAAGGATAACTGAAATGTACGCACGAAGGCGCCAACATCTATTAAGCTTCAATGGATAATACACAATATGACGATGTATATGTATATATATATTTATAGCACAATCACTGTGTATGCATGTATGTGTATGTGTGTGTGTATTGCCAACTCAAATATGTATAAATTGAAATCAATAATTATTTCCATATCATTAGATGGCGGCACAAAGCGTAAGCGAAATGAAAAGCAAATTATATGCTAAACAAAAAGTCGTAGATTTCTGAGATTGTTTGATTGCGTTATTCAATAATGTAAGTATTGCCACGCCCCACACACACACCTCTACACACACGCTCTCTACATTGTTGCTGCTGCTTTGGAAATTGAAAAATCTAACGCCAGCTTGTCCTTGTTGAGCTACAAAAACAAAAGGCAACAAAAAACAAAAATAAAACAAAAAATTTTTTTCTTTTTTTTTATTTTTTGTTTACCTCAAAAATTCATATATGTATTATGTTGGCTTTGGCATTGATTTGGCTCGTTGGCCAAAGTTAAATGAAAGAGCGACACACACGCTTTTGTTCGACCACCATGCCGCACGTTCTGCCAAAAAATAGAAGTTAATTTTCAATTATTTCAGTTGCTTACGTTTAACACATATGCGGCTGCATAACAAGTACAATGTGAAAGCTTGCTAGACTAGCAGATATGCTGTAGGGGAATATTATGCTTTAGGCATGAAATTGAAATATTTTTAAAAAAAAATCATAGTTGAAATTTGAGTAATAGAAAATTGAAAATATTAAAAAAAAAAATTTTTTTTAAGAATTATTTTCTAGAATTTGCTGTAAAAAAGTTAAATATAAATTTTAAAAAAATTGCTAAAAAATCTCAGGCAGTAATATTCAACTCTCATAACTACAGTTCTACACTATATAAACTTTATATACCTCTGCATAAACTTGAACTTCCCCTGCTCGATTTCAACTTCCTCTACTCGACTTCAACTGCCACTGCTCGATTTCAGTTTCCCTTGCACGCCTGCAAGTTGTGCCTGCATGCACAGCATCTACCTTTATATAACCTCAAGCGACCCTCGCTATAACAATAGCAAACTGAGTATAGCAAGAAAACAAAGCAGAAAACTCTAAACGAAACGGAAAACGCGTGAAAAAAAAAAAAAAAACGTAAGAGAGAAAATATTTTGCTCGCTGCTGTTGTTGTTGTCGTTATTGTTGTCAAAAGAACCTTGAAGCGTTACGTACCAAAAAAAAATGAAAATAAAAATAAAAAGGTGGGGCAGCAAGTCTTTGGCAGCCAAACCAAATTGTTGTGCATGAAAGTGGAAATATATTTTTGAGGCGCCACAAAAATCAGTGCAAAAGGCAGCCACAATATCACAGTGACTGCCGAACATTGAAGCTGAACCCAAACAGAAAATTTTTTTCAAAAGCAAAAGCAAAACTTTTGTATTCATATTGTAGCTGATTTGATGTTTCAACTGATTATAATTTAATATCAAAAGAGACAAAACGAAACGAAAGTGCGGAACAAAACAAAGTAATTCAAGAGGCAGCAAAACAACAGAGGGGAAAGCAAAAATAATGCAGATAATGTGAAAATTATGTTGATATTTAGTTGTTGTTGTTGCTGTTGCTATTTACGCAGGAATAAAAATTGTTACTCTTGGCATTATTTCATAAATAAACATAGAAAATGTTTATAATACAAAAGCTGCGTATACGTTATATATGCATATGATATGCTTGTGTTTAATTTGTGCAACAAATGTAGAAAATAGAGAGCAGTGCCTGCTGTGTGTGTGTGTGCTCTCTCTGTGTGACTGCAGTAGACTGAGTGCGCACTTGTACTTTGTAGTCGAATAACTCAAATTGCGACTATTACAATTCCATTAAACAAACTAACAAGCAACAGTCAACAATTCAATAATTAATATGCGACTCTCACTCTTCTCTCTCTTTCTCACACACACAAACACTTTGAGGGCACTTTGACCCCAATTTATCAAGTTTGATTTATTGTAGAGTTGTAAACTACAGAGTACAGTCACAGCAGCACCAGCAAGAGCAGCAGCAACTTTCCTTTTTCTCTCTCTTGTGTTTACTTCTACCTGCTACCTGCATTGGTTGCCACAAAGCGGCAACAATTTGGCTCACAGCCAGGCGCACATAATTGGCCTGGCCAAGCCAAGTATAGCAACATTTTGTTTGGCTTCGTTACGTTCACCTGGCAACAACAGCAGCAACAACAACAACAACAAGCAATTGCACTTCACTCGAACCCGATTAAGGATCATTGGCGGCAGCAATAGCAGCAGCAGCAGCAGCAGTAGGGCAAAAAAAAAGTGAAACAGTAACAGAAACAGACGCAGAAAACGCCAAACGAAGCAGCAAGAATAATTGTATGTATAAATAATTGATGGCAATAAACGAATCGAATGAAGGTGATTTCGTTGTGCTGCGACCGACTGCTAGTGCTACGAGCGACAGTGAGAGCTGCAATACCGCAAATGAGTCTCACCATTGAGTAGCGGTTGTTTTTTTTTTGCTTTTTGAGCAAGCAACGTATGTTAAAAGCAAGCGTTGTAATATAGAATATATATATATATGTTATATAAGTCTGTTCTCAAAAGTGAAAACAACCTATAATGCGCGGCAAAAGCTTGAGTAACAGCTCATATGAAAATTATGTAGTCTGCTTTTAGGCTTTCCCTATAAAGTTCTTAGGCAAGCGAATAATTTATTAAAAAATTATAAAATAATTCTATTAAATTAAATTTTGTAGAAAAAAATATAAATAATAATAAAAAAAATATAAAAATAATACAAAAAATATAAAAATAATACAAAAAATATAAAAATAAATATAATAAAAATAATGATAAAAAAAAATTATAAATATATAAAATAAAAATAATAATAAAAAATATATAAATAAATAAAAATAATGCAAAAAATATATAAATAAATATAATAAAAATAATGATAAAAAATCTATAAATAAATAAAATAAAAATAATAATAAAAAATATAAATTAAGAAATTGTTTTTAAAATAATAAAAAAGAAGAAAAAGAAAGATTAAAAAAAATATAATAAAAAATTGACAAAAAAATATATAAAAAAAAATAAATATAAAAATATATAAATATATAAAATATAAAAATATATATATAATAATAAAATTTAAATTAAAAAAAATATATAAATAAAATTGCTTTTACAATAAGGCAAACAAATATAATAAAAATATAATTAATTATTTACAAAAAAAAAAAAATATTATAAAAAATTTTATTTTATAAATAGAAAAAATTTATAAAATAATAAATAAAAATACCAAAACATTTTTATTTTCTCTAAAAAAAAAATTTAAAAAAAATTAATGAATAATAAAATAATGTAACTATTGTCAAGCCAATTTTTATATATATTATATTTCTACTAAATTTTTCTTTAGTTTTTTTTCTTAATTTATAGAAATCGAGAATCGTTTAGCTAAGCTTGCAACATAACAGATTTCATTAGAATTTTTCTTCAACTACAACTAATTGACAACATCATTTGCAGTTACGTTTTTGTTGCCATGCGTGGCAATCACTTAAGCACTTTGCTTGCTTTTTGCGATAATTACATTGTTAACTTGCAGCTACATATGCCACACATATATACATATGTATGCCATATAGCCACCACCCACAATATCTACTCGCCATTCCATTATATGTATGGTATATTCCCTATATGCTTTGCCGCCGTTACCAGCTACATGTATGAGACATTGTAAACAAGCTGGCAACAAGAATCGAGCACGATGGAACGTAACGCAACGCAACGCGACGCGACGCGACATGAAGCGTTGTTGAAGCTGTTGGCGACAAGCTTGTAGAACTGTAAACACACCAAGCAATAACAAAAGACGTTTTACTCTAAGATTGTCTAGACTCAGACTCTGAAAGCTAAAGCATTGGCTCCTTACTTTCTCTCTCTCTCTCTCGCACACACTCAGACACATTCTTTGCTAGCTATTTGTTGCATGTGGCTGTGGTGGGCGTGGCTATGTCATTAGAACGTCGCAACTGAGGTTCAATCTTAGTCAGTTAGCTAAACACAACACTTGCGTTCAATTTGCCACAGCCAAAGCAGCGGAACTAACATGCAACATACAACAACAACAATAGAGAGCTCAGCATTTACTGCTCCTACTTTCTCTACTCCCTTAGGCATCGTAATTCCGACCCACCCCCCCTACCCTCACGCAAACTACCATTGAAAAAGTTTCGTTGTCGGCAATTTATGAACATGCAAATTTAGTGCATTCATCTAAAACTCGTAATTCCATATGTGACCAATTTAATTCAATGTTTTTACCATAACAGTGCGTGGCTAAAGTTTTCGTGCCAACGTTTAAATTTTTCCAATTGTTTGTTGCTATTCATTAATTACGTGTAAAGTCACTGATGCAGTCAAAACGCACATCAGCGTTGTCCGCACATTTTCTGCTACGTAATGAACTATGTGTGTGTGATAGTGACTAAAGGAACTAGTTCACATTTAGTATAATGTATGTTTGAGTTTTTTATACACTTAAAATGAACTAGTTCATTTATATAGTTGCCTTTTTCATTGATATTTGAACTAGTTCATTTATTATTTAGCATAATGCAAAAGTTATTTATATTAAAATTATTTTTTCAGTGAACCAGTTCATATGAGTTACTGAAAATACCTCAATTTAAAAAAGAACTAGTTCATTTATTTTATATAACAATTTTTTTTTTAAGTTCTGTTACTATGAAAATGTATGAAATAGAACTAGTTCATAAAAGAACTAATTTTCAAATGGAACTAGTTCATTTTGTAAAACTCTACTGATTCATAGTTCTGCAACTATGAAAATTTATGCAATAGAACTAATTTAAATAAGAACAAATCATCAAATGGAACTAGTTCATTTTGTAAAAATTTTACTGATTCATAGTTCTGCAACTATATAAATTTATGCAATATAATTAAGTCATAAAAGAAAAAAAATTAACAAATGGAACTAGTTCATTTTATAAAATTCGACTGATTCACTTTTATTTTATTATATTTAGCTAAAATTAAAATAGTTCAAATGAACTAGTTTTGTTAAGCTACCTAAAATCTTTTAGAAAAACTTTGTAGTATTATTTATGACTATTTATAAAAAATGAACTAGTTCATCAATGAACTAGTGTTAATTTGAACTAGTTCATTTTGGAAAAAAATACAGTAACTGCTTGCTTTAAAGATTCAGTTTACACATTTACTATTTTAAATAGTTACTAAAAATGTAAATAGCAAAAATTGAACTAGTTCATTGAAAGCAAATTTCAAGCATATTCATTTCCCTATTTGCTACATTGGAATTGTGCTTATCTCTATATGCGATAACAATTATGCAGCCTCAAACTTCAACTCTCTCTTGCTCTCTCTCTCTCTCTCTCTCTCTCTCTCTCTATCTCTCTCTCACTCTTTCGCTTTGTGTATAGTTTAAATGTAATGCAAATATGCCTCATGGCCATGCCATAGGGTAATGTATAGAGAATGTTTAGTGGCGGCACAGCAGCGGGAGACAGTGTTGTTGTAAGTAGAGTAATGTTCAATGTTTATTCTATGTTTATTCCATGACAATATTCACGAGAAACTTTTCTATGTAATTACGTTGCAATTGCAGCGCTTT
The DNA here is from genome assembly GCA_037044475.1 of Zaprionus obscuricornis. Taxonomy (NCBI): domain Eukaryota; kingdom Metazoa; phylum Arthropoda; class Insecta; order Diptera; family Drosophilidae; genus Zaprionus; species Zaprionus obscuricornis. The sequence goes on along the minus strand of JBAMBR010000292.1, from coordinate 99,743 downwards.
ATTTGCTTAATGCATGCGCAATGGCACAGCACGGCACGGCGTTGCATCGCGGCACTGTTCATTATCGCATCCAATGTCAAATGCCACTCGGACTGTCTATTCTTTTAGGCCGATTTTGTGGCAAACAACAGCAGCAGCAGCAGACAAGAGGCATGGAAATGGCAGCTGCAACACTGACGCCTCAGTTGTTTGTCGCATAATGAAACGAAACGGCGACAGGCAGCGGCATCGTCGACTTTGACATGCAGCAGGTCAGCAGCGACAGCAACACTAACTGCTGATGTAGTCGATGCTGTTGCTGCTGTTGGCGTTGCCATTGGTATTGCCATTGCCATTGCCATTGCCATTGCTGTTGCCAGTTAGTTTAACCACACATTCACATCCGCATCCGCAGCCGCATCCGCATTGAATGTCCTGCAATGAAGCCGCAAAATGCGACGCTTTCACATTAGATGCCAGAGTTTTCTATTGTTTTTTTTTTCTCTATGTTGCGTTTCGTATTTACATTTTCATTATAATTGCGTGATAAATAGCACAGCTGGCGAAATTTATTGTGCCACGCCCCCCCACCGCTCCTCCCTTCTCCTGTTTGTTGTTGAATTTCAATTAAGTTTTGGTTAACAATAAAATGGAATTAAACACACGCATAATTGATGTATTGCTGCCCCTTTAGGCTGCCACACTTGCCACATGCCAGACAATATCAGATTTTTCAATTGCCTTGTGCATAAAACACACATACGTCACGTGGTACGCACACGAGCAGCGAACGCCTGAAGTTTGAAATCAATTAGCAAAACGTTGCACTACAAAAAAAAAAAAAAAAAAAAGTCAAAGCAATAACAGCAAAAACTTATCGCTGTCATTGACGTTTGCCAGCTTATTATTATTATTAATATTAATATTACTAGCATTATTATTATTATTATTATTATGAGAGCTGAAAGCTGAACTGACTATTGAGATTAAGATTGTAAGACACGCAAAGATATGAACAGCCAAAAAAAAAAATAAAAAAAAAGGGACACAAAAATCGAAACCTGATCGAAACAAAATGTATTTGAATTTAGTAACTCGACTACAACAAATAACAATGGACATTTGAGGCGCATAGAATCGCAGCATATAGCTAAATGTAGCGGGAAAGTGGCTACTATATAGCTATAGCTATAGCTATTGGCTATAGCAATGGCCAAAAGAAGAAGCCATTAGATGAAAATCGTTTTGCGAAATTGCCACAATAAATGCTAAAATGTGATTGTGCTTTAATAGTGCCGCTTGACTTTGACTTTCACTCAGCCTATGTATGTCTGTCTTACTCACACACAGACATACTCTTGCTTTTGTCTAGCCTCCCACACATATATACATACATATGTGGCACAGTAATGCCTGCAGTAGACAGCACGTGGCAGCTGTGTGAAGCCAAAAAATACAAAAAAAAAAAAAAAAAATTTTTTTTGGTTTGTATTTTAGTCCATTTCTCTCTGTCTCTCACTCTCTCGCTCTCTTTCACTCTCTCTCTCTGCCTCTGTGCGTCTGTCAGAGCAACTGAAGCCGTTTTTTTTTTTATTTTTTTTGATGTTTGCTTTAAGCTTTTGATTGTCGTTGTTGCTGCTGCTGCTGTTGTCGCCTTTAAGTAACTGTATTTTTTATTTCTCTTTCTGTTTTATTTTTTTTTTGCTATCTATGCAATTTCATTTTTTATAATCAACTCGTTTATTTATTTTATTTTTTTTTATTTTAAATTTTTTTATTTAATTAAAATTTTTTTTTTTATGTATTTAAAATTTTTTTTTTTTGTATTTATTTTTAATTTTTTTTTATGTATTTTTAAATTTTTTTTTATTTATTGAAAATTTTTTTTTTATTTATTTTTTGAATTTTTTTAAAAAAAAATTTTTTTATTTATTTTTTGAAAAAATTTTTTTTATTTATTTTTAATTTTTTTTTTATTTATTTATTTAAAATTTTTTTTTATTTATTTTTAATTTTTTTTTTTTTTTAATTTTTTTTTTATTTATTGAAAATTTTTTTTTATTTATTGAAAATTTTTTTTTTATTTATTTTTTGAAAAAAATTTTTTTTTATTTAATTTTAAAATTTTTTTTTTATTTATTTATAATTTTTTTTTATTTATTTTTAATTTTTTTTATTTATTTTACATTTTTTTATGAATTTTTAATTTTTTTATATGTATTTTTCATTTTTTTTTATTTTTTGAAAAAAATTTTTTATTTATTTTTTGAAAAATTTTTTTTTATTTATTTTTAAATTTTTTTATTTATTTTTATTTTTTTTTTTTTATTTATTTTTTTTGTATTTTTAATTTTTTTTTTTTTTATTTTTAATTTTTTTTTTATTTATTTTTTGAAAATTTTTTTTTATTTATCTTTAATTTTTTTTATTTTTTTTTATTTATTTTTAATTTTATTTTTTTTATTTTTAATATATTTAGCAATGTCTTTTGTAGCATTTTTATAGCTAATTAGCTTTTTTCATTCACTTGTCATAAATTTCTTGCTGTACAAGAACTAATAGCTAACACTGTTACTACTAGTTGTACTGGAAGCTAATAATAAATGAAATCAAAATCATTTTTCTCTTTTTTTTTACTATTTTTTCTGTCTATATCAAATGATAGCTATCTCACTCGCACTCGCACATTTCCTGAGTCGTTGTATGTCCAGTAAATTGCTACACTGGATTAGTCTATGCATGTATGTGCATGTCTCACTCTCACTACCTCACTCTCACTCACTCACTCTCACTTCCTCACTCTCACTACCTCACTCTCACTCACTCACTCTCACTTCCTCACTCTCACTCTCGCTGCTGTCTATCATTGAGTGTGACAGCGACAAGGCGAATTTCTGTGAGTTGCTTTCAAGTTCCTCAAGTCAATTTAAGTCTGATAACAAGTAACTTTCAGTTCATCTAACAATTGCTTTGGCCATAGACTATGCACAGCCACTGTATAGGCTATTTATTTACTCACACTCGCTATCTCTCTTTCTCTCTCTCTCTCTCTTTCTGCTTAGAGTAAAAAATAATTGGGCATTTTGTTTTGGCTGCCACATCTATCAAAATGTATCAAAATCGTTGCTCGTGCGCACAATGCGCTGACAAACGAGAGGCGCCCCAAGAAAAGCAAGAAAAAAAAAAAACACCAAAACTCTAAGCATTGACTTTGGCTTTAAAAGGTTTTTTTTTTTTTTTTTTCTTTCTACTGCTGTTGCTGCTGTTGAACAAAGCCAAAACACACACACACACACACAGGCACACACACATGCAGACATAGTTGAGTGGCAAAAGGCAAAAAGCTGCTGAAGCTGCCAATCTAAGCGAAAGCAAATTGAAGCAGGATAACCGCAGTTTCGGTTTGTATTTTGGTCCTTTGGCCCTACTTGGCTTCTCTTTCTTTTGCCCGTTATTCTTTCTACTTTCACACACAGCCGTGTTAATCCACACTAATTTGCTGGCCATAATTCACTACGTTGCTAAGCTGTTTCAACTTGGCTAATGCCAAGGCGACTCTTTTGTATGCTTCGCACTTTACTCTATTGCTGCAAATTATAGTATATTAAGTAGTGCAAGCAGTACAGCAAGAGAGTGAAAGAGAGAGACAAGTAATTTAGATAAATTTTATGTAAACATAATTACTAAATGTTAGTGTATGCTTAAAGTCGTCTATTTGCTACTGCTGCTGCGTTTCATTTTCATTTGCATTGTGATGAATATCAGGCAAATTATCCTTTTTAATTGACAGCTGTTATGTGGATTTTAGCAACAACAACAACAACAACAAGCACAACTTGAAGAATGAGACTGTGCACAATTATAGCTTATACAGTGCCTACAAAAAAAAAAAAAGTACTGGCATAGCCATAACCTCAACAAAATAACATTAAAGTCTGATTATGCGTTAAATTTATGGTTGCCAAAAAAAAAAGAAAAGCAGGAAAAAGCAGCGAAAGAGGAAAGCAAAATAAAATATGAGCAAAACGCACAACGACTAACAATTGAGTGAAAAGAGAAAGAGACAGAGATTGAGAGTGAGAGTGAGAGAGAGAGAGTGAAGCCAGGCAACTGTCTAACTGTGCGACTGTAATTTCTTGTTGTTGCCTACATAAATATATTTTTTTCCTAGCAGCAATAATATAGCACTGTACACTGTGCGCTAGCAGTCACTGTATGTGTATGTGTGTGTGTGTCTATTCTACGTAGCGAACATTAGGCTGGTCATTTCTCGTCTTGGCGTTTTATACCCGGTAGCTAGTGTAAATAAAATCAGTTTTATTTTTTTTGACAATAAGAAAATTGTAGGCGTGGCAGCAGCAGCAGCAATAATGCCTAAGCACATGTTTACCGGGTATTCGACAGTCGTGCAATATTGTGCAATTTTGTTTTCTTTTGAAGCGATTGCCTTGGCATAATGAAGCCAAGTGGGGCAAGTGTGCAAAGGATGCTGTGTGGCACTGTGTAGCTGTGTGTGTGTGTGTGGCACGCTTTGTATAGCTGGTCATGCCATCTTGCATAAATCAAGTAACTGTAAACGGGACGACAACGACGACGACGACGCAACGTTAAAGCAGTCGTCGCCAAAATAAAGGACAACAAGAAGTAACAGCAGCAGCAGCAGTAACCAAGGCAAGGCAAGGCAAGGCAAGCAAAGCCAAGGCCTGTCCAGGCACAAGGACAAAGAGTGGGAGAAAACTAAGCCGAGCTGGCCTTACGTGCGTAGGATTTAATCGATGTACTTAGTTTATTGTTTTCAAATTGAAATTGCAAATTCAAAGTGCGGCCAATGCTGCGCTGTCGCGTAACTCACCACCACACAGTAGCTGTAGCTACAAACCTCAGTATCTTTTGTGTGTGTCCTTCCCCACCCCCTCACAGCACTTGAAGCACCACAAAACTTGAGCCAACAAATTAATGTCTGTCATGGTAAATTTAATTTCATAAATATTTGAGATTTCTACAGAGCTCGCTCGCTTGCTTGCTTGCTTGCTTGCTTTGCTCACATTGCTGCTTATTAAATTGACGTACGCGAAAATTCACAAGGCAAAAATTTATTTTCATATTTGAAATTTAACCTCTTGATGATGAATGCAAAATAAAAATAAAAAATAAATAAAAAAAAAAATAAAACAGAAGAAAAAAAAAAGCAAAGCTGAAAAAAGCAATTCTCGAAATTCAAATCGAAAAACAAAACAGCAAAAGAACAAAAAACAAAAAAAAAAACATGTGCTAAAGCTATGTATATATATATATATATGTGTGTGCGTGTGTGTGTGTGTGTGTGTGTGTGTGTCAGTGTGTTGGTGTCTTGGACCCGTGTGCTGCTTTATGGCCTCCATTTTATGTATACACACTTCTCTCTCTCTCTCTCTCTCTCTCTGCCTTCCTTGCACACCTTTTGGGCGGCTCAGCTAAAGCTTTGCTTTGCATTTTATCGATAAAAAAAAAAAAAATAACGAGAGAAAAAAAAAAAAAAACTTTTGCTGCGTAACAAAATATTTGGCACAAAATGTTAAAAAAAAAAAAAATAAGGAAAACAAAAAATAAAAAAAAAAATTGCCAACTTTTGCTATTAAACCTAAAATAGAAATTGCTTTGGCCCTTAGCGAACACACACACACACACACAGAGAGAGAGAGAGAGAGAGAGAGAGAGAGAGAGAGAGAGAGAGTAGCAAAAGAAAGTAGCTAAAGAAATGTTTCGATGCCGGGCAAGTTTGGAATTTATTCAGTAACAACATATTGTAACTTGAAGCATGACTGCGAGCAGTAACAGCAGCAAATAGCAGCCAGCAGCAGTAGCAACAGAAAACAGTAACATAAGGAAATACAGCAGCAGCAGCAACAACTGTAACAGCAGCAGCAGCAGCAACAACTGTAGCAGCAGCAGCAACAACTGTAGCAGCAGCAGCGGCAACAACTGTAGCAGCAGCAGCAACAACTGTAACAGCAGCAGCAGCAACAACTGTAGCAACAGCAGTAGTAATAGCCACAGCAGCAACTGTAGCTAACGCAGCAGCAGCAACAGTAGCAGCAACAGCAACTCTAGTAGCAAACAACAGTTTAAACCGCAGGCAGCTACAGTAGCAGCAGCAGCACCAGAAACAGCAACATCAAATGTAGCAAAAGCAGCAACAGCGCCAACAAAACAACAACAACAACAGTTACAAAACAACATTCAACAGAGTCAAACATGTTTTGCCTGTAGCCTGTAGCAAAAGAAACATTCGCTGTAACAGCAACATATTGCTGCAATTCACACAGCTTAATGCTTTATTTATAAAGCTTCCTAGTATCACGAATATTTTTAACGAGTTGCTTTTTTTTTTCTTCCTTTCCTCATACTCACACACACACATTTATTTTTTTTGTTATGCACACGCTGTTAATTGCTGAGGCCAATTATGTTTGGCGCGTGCAACAATAACAACAACAACTGCTGCCAGGTAAATGTAATTCTACCTCTATGAAATACATGAAATATTCCAAAATTAATTAATGCGTAAAGGCAAAAGCAATACATTGGCATTTTTATTTTTTGCCTATTTTTATTTGAAAATCATTTGAAATCAATTTTCTGGCAATTGCTTTATACAATTATTATACATATTTTGCGTTATAAATGTATATAGCAAAAATTTGTTGCATACTTTACGGCAGCGGCTGTAATTAATTTTATATGTACATATATATCGCGAGCAATAAGCTGAAAAAAACAAAAGTTACATGTATTAACTTTAGCTACTTAGCTCATGTTGCAAAAAGCATTGCCTACTTTTAAGCTGCAATTATTATTATTATGATTTGCCAATGAGCATTAACTAATTGCATACTTTTAGGCATGCTTTATATTTGCATAATAAAGCAAATGAAGAGTGTAAATCAAATTGTTGTTGTTGTTTGTTGTAATTGTTGTTGCTGTTGTTGTTGTTTGTTGTAATTTGACATAAATATTTATGCCAAAATAATTATTTAATCGAAATTCAAAGATGTTGTGTGCATGTGTGGTTTTTTTTTGGCAAAAACATAAATTGTAGAGAAAAGTTAATGCCTTATATAGTATTAAACAGGCTTATACACGTCTTGGCTTGTCAAATATTATATTTGATTTGGTTTTGCTGCTAGTAAAAGTAACAGTATATAGTATAATGCAAGGACATTTCCTCAAATGATTACAAAAACATTATTGCTAAATCGAATAACAAATGGAAACCTTTAGTCATTTGTCTTGATTGTCGTATTATGTCAGAAATCTTTGTATGCATGTGTGTGTGTGTCTTCTCTCTCTGTGTGTGTGTGTGTGTGTCTGGCAATTAACAATTTATGGTTTTGTTATATTTCAATCTCGCAAATAAATGTCTGCACATTAATTTTACCTTTTGTTTGTCGTCGACGTCGACATTCACATTGTACTTGCCACATGCAACCATGCAACAGTTGAGCAAAAAAAAAAAAATTTTTTTTCTAAGCAATTTTAGTTGCGCATTATGCCAAAATTAAACACATAAATTAACAAGTGCAAAAGCAAAAGTTTTACTCGTACAAAAAAAAGAGAAAATATCCCAGCATTACTCTTAAATTCTTGCTATCGCTCTCACATGCTCTTGCTGACGTCTGCGCATTGCTTTAAGTAAAATGCTCTTAGTTTTTGTGTGGTCTTGAATGTGGCCTAAAATGTATTTAACTAATTTCAATGCACATTTATTACCTGGCCCGAAGGTAATTAGAAATCTCAAGCGTGTCGTTTCGTTCAGCTATAGGCGCTTTTTTTTTTTGTCGTCCTTGTAGCCAAAAATGTTGCTAACTTTAACGGGCTCCCCCTCTCCTTCCCTTTGCTCATGCTGCAACACGCATAATGTACGAGTTCTGCATACATCCTGCAACGCGCATCCTTAGGAAAAAAAAGTTGTGCAGCTAAAAAACTTTCGCCACAACCAGCAACTTTTCACATGTGGCAAGCAGCCTCCGGCCCGCGATGAGGACGACACTTTCCAATAACAAAAAAAAATGAAGAAAAATTGTGCGCCATTAAATTTGAGTTGCTTCAAGGCCAGCGCTGTCAAACTTAACGCCCAACACGCAGCAATACCTTACACTCCCTCATCACCCTCTCCCACTGTTGGCTACGTGTGCAAAATTAAAAGCTTAGCTCAATATGACCTCAAGTGTCAATTCATTGAAAATTTATAATTCACCAAGCCTCAATGCGCTGACCCTGATCGCCAGCAGTGTATGCGTGTGTCTCTCTGTCTATATATGTATCTGTATGTGTGTTGCTGCTACTGCTGCTGCTGAGTTTGCCATTTTGGTTTATGCTTTGGTGCTTTGTGCTTTGCTTCCGCTTCAACAGCAAGCAACACTTGTTGTTGCCTAAACTTCTACGTGTGTCTCTCTTCCACTCTCTCTCTCTTTCTCTCTCTCTCTGTGTGGTCTGCCCCTTGGCAATTGTCACTTGTATTTATTTCCATTGAACACCTTGAGAATTTCTACAGTTTTTTTCTTCATCATGTTTGTGTGTAGGCGTTGAAGGCGTTGAAATGTGAACTTGACACTTTATTGATGTGTTTTTTATTTTTCTTACTTTTTTTATTTGTTTTTTTTTTTTTCTTAAATATTTATAATTTATTTTGCACATTAAGTTGTTTAGCTAAATGTCAAAGTGAAAAAAAAAATAAATAAGTGACAGCAACTATTAAATTTGCCTGCTGGGCTAAAATATGATTGTGCCATAAATTTGGCTGCCTATTTTTTTTAGAGCGCAAAATGAAAATTAACGAGCAATAAAAGGCAAATTATTATTTTTTCTTTTTTTTTTCTTTTGATTAATTTTTATTAATATTACTTTATAATTATTATTATTGTTTTTATTTTTTTTTTTTAATAATTTTTTATTACATATTTTTTTATTAATATTATTTTATGATTATTTGAATTTAAATTTATTATCATTATTAACAATTTTATTTTATTTTTTTTTGCAATTTGATCTTTAAGCAAAATGAGATTAAAGTAATAAAAATAAATATAATTTAATATAAATATAATTCATATTTTATTTACAAAAAAAAATAAATAATAAATAAATATATATAATATAATAAATAAATAAAAATAAAAAAAAATATAATAAATAAATAAAAATAAAAAAAAAAATATAATAAATAAATAAAAAAAAAAAATATAATAAATAAATAAATAATAAAAATAAAAAAAATATAATAAATAAATAAAAATAAAAAAAATATATAATAAATAAATAAAAATAAAAAATATATAATAAATAAATAAAAATAAAAATATAATAAATAAATAAAAATAAAAAAAAAATATAATAAATAAATTTAAAATAAAAAAAAAATTTCATATGAATAAATATATATAATATAATTGAATTTAATATTTTAATTTTTATTTAAAAAAAAAAGCTATAAAAGATTCAATTAAAGTAATAAAAATATATATTTTTATATATATTTATATATTTATATTATATTTATTTATTCAGTGAAGAAACTGTACAACAAGAAAAAGTACTTGAACATCACATAGATAAAAAATTTAAAAAATAAACCAAACCTCAAAGCAAGTCTGACGATTACATATTATTATAAAAATAAATATATTTAATATTTTAATTTTTATTTAAAAATAAAAAAAAATCATAATTAATGCATTAGGCAAAAGAAGCAAAGACTAAGAATGTCCGCTACACAGTTTTCATTGCCTACTTTTAAGCGCGGCACATAATTTCGCATTGAAATTCGCTTAGAGCCATGAAATCGTTGACTTTAAAGTGCATTTCGGCTGCTTTAATTTAAGTATATTATATAAATAAAATATTTAAACACAAAAAAAAATATATTTATCTATATCTACATCTATATCTACATCTGCATATATATATATATTTATATCTGTATGAAATGCAATAATAAATATACAAGTTTTCAATGCCTGAAGTCACAGTCAGTTTGTCTTGTGTTCCACATTTTTTTTTTTTTTTTTTGCTTTCTTCTATTTGATAATACTCAATATATAAGTATAAGATAGCCAATGTAAAGCTAGAGCTCGTAACCGAACAAAACTACTTTGCAGGCAACTTAGTAAAGAAGCAAGCAACAACGAGAAAAAAAGAAGAAAAAAAAAGTAAGGAGACAACAAGCAAAACTTGCAGTCAAGCAAAACACGATCGACAAAGCCTGCTGCTGCTGCTGCTGCTGCTGCTGCTGCCAGGACAAAGTTCGCAGCCTGATGCCGTTAGCCAACTTACCTGGTGCGCCCACAAGAATGCAGTACATTTAAGTAGAAGAAGCAGCAGTAGAAGAAGCAGAACAAGTAGAAAAAAAAAAATAAAGAAAATAAGATGGAAAATCGAGTAAGGTGAAAAAAGAAAAATACGCGGCATAAAATAGGAATGAAAACTGCAGGCGTCGACAACGACGACAATGATGATGCTGACGACGATGGTAAAGGCGACGAAGATGAAGACGCTGGCAATGGCAACAACAACGTCGACGTTTGCGGCAATGCAACTTATGCAAATTTATTGGAAAATGCTTGGCAATATTTTTGCGTTTTTTAGCGCGGCATTTTCCTTTTGTGCCATAACTTTTTTTTTTTTACCAGCTTCCTTTACATTTTTTTTCTGTAATTTTTTTTTTTCTCTTTTGCCTCTTTGCATTTTATTTGTACATATCTGACGTCTTTTTGCAGTTCGTCTTCAATTTTATTGTGTGTTGCAAGCAAAGAGAAAAAGAAGAAAAAGAATGAAAGAAAATGTTGAAATGGAAATAATAGAAATGTCAAATGTGGGCGGGGCACAAAAAAAAAAGAAAAATAGGCGTTACGTCTCTTTGATATGCAAGTTATTTTTAGCGCAATTTTGAAACGTGTGGGCGTGCAATGAGATACAATGAGCAAGAGAGAGAGAGGGAAGAGTGTGTGGCAGAAAACTAAAGACAAAGGTAAAGAAATGCCAAAGGATAAAAAAAAGAAAAATTCACTTGTGGTTACTAAACTTCTGTATAAAAGGCAAATGAATGAGTCTAAGGTCTGAAGTTTGAGTCTCAGTTGAGGCAAATGTTGAGTGTAGATTGTGAATTGTGAGTTGGGTAAATGTCGTCGCTTTCACTTTGACATGCAATGTCTGTTGATACTGCTACTGCTACTGCTGCCAGTCTCTTGCCTTGGCCTGCATCTGCATATGTGACGCCTGCTAGTCGCCGCCTGCCGCCTGCCGTCTGCCATTTGCTCTGTAAACCTTTTGCTTAGCTTCGCATAACAATTAATCAAGCAGCTCAAGAGGCAAGCTCATTGTTCTATAGTTTGTTGCAAGTGTTTTTGTTGCTGTTGTTGCTGTTGTTGCTGTGTTGTGTTACTGTTAGTTTCAGAGCATCATTAATTTGTTTGGCCAATTGTTTGCTTGGCGCTTTTAGTCCAAATGTTGTCCAATGTTTACAATGTTCACAGCATTTGCCTTTGTCATTTAACCATTTTCTGCACGAAAGCACAAAAAACATTTTCTGTGGCATTTTTATTTCAATTTCTCTCACTCTTTCTCTCTCTCTCTCTCTCTCTCTCTCTCTCTTTCTCTCTTTCTCTCTATGTTCAACACACTTCTGATATGATTTGTTTTACTTGCCATTCCACTGTCCAGAGCTAAGCAGCTTAAGCAAGTTTTTTTTTTTTGTGCAGCTGCCGAGAGTCGCTGGCAGACAGCATATCCTGCTAAGGTCCTTGCCGAGTGCGCTACGTAATTAATTATAGTTAAAATCATTTATTTTGCCTTTTATATATATGCGCAAATCTATGCAGCATTCAAGCATCTAACACTATAGCTGCTGCTAATGCTGCTGCTGCTGCTAATGCTGCTGCTGCTACTAATGCTACTGCTGCTAATGCTACTACTGTTGCTTGTCGCTATTGCTATTGCTGCTGCTGTTGTTGTTGCTGCTGCTAACAACTTATTCAAGTCACATAACAAAGCTAAAGTTGAATTGCTCGAAACGCAATTGTGTTTTAATTATTTTTATTCATTTTTTTTTCTTCATTTCTGTTTAAGAAATTGGCAAAAATAATTGCAAATAATTTTATATAAATTAATTTTTAACTTTTGACTAAAGAATATCTTGAAAATGTTCATGAATATTTTATAAATTGTATATAAAATATTTTTACTAATATTTTTCTTTTTTAATATTTGACTTAAAACTGATAGAAAATTCTTGCAATTTTTTTTTTCATTAATTTTATGTCAATATTTGACTAAGAAAAAAATTTAAAAAAAAAAAAAATTAATTTTTTAATTTGTCAAATATTCGACTCGAAAACGACTTTAAAATAATTTAAAATTATGAAAATAATTTAAAAAATATTTTTTTTAATTATTTGTCAAATATGTAAGTCAAAAAATGATTTAAAATTCATGAAAATAATTTGAAATATTTTTATTTCTTAATTATTTGTCAAATATATTTATAAAATCATTTTAAATATTTTTATTTTTACATTATTAGGCAAAAATATTTATGAAATAATTTAAAATATTTTTATATAATTATTTGTCAAATATTAAACTCGAAAAAGGCTTTAAAATAATTTGAAATTTTGAAAATATTTTTAATTATTTTTTTTTAATTATTTGTCAAATTAGTAAGTCAAAAAATGATTTAAATTTCATGAAAATAATTTGAAATATTTTTTAATTATTTGTCAAACATAAAAATGCTTTAAAATTCATGAAAATAAATTGAAATATTTTTATTTTTTAATTATTAGTCAAAAATATTTATGAAATAATTTAAAATATTTTTATATAATTATTTGCCAAATATTAGACTCAAAAAATGCTTTAACATTTATGAAAATAATTTTAAATATTTTTATTTTTTAATTACTCGACGCAATGCTCGAAATTTCCAAAAAAAAAAAAAAAAATTATTTTCAAAAATATTAAAAATTTTTTTGGTAAATGCATGACATAAAAAATTAAATTTAATTTTATAAAAAATAATATTTTTAATATATGCTACAAAAAAAATAATTAAAAATATTTCAAAGCATATTTTAACTTTTGCTTTGAATTTTTAATGTTGATATTAAAAGTACAAAAAAAAAATATATAAAAACTATTTAAAATAATTTTCTTAGTGCTGCTTAAATAACTAACACTTGAACTCATTAAGTTATAGTTAGTTATTAGTTGTTCTTAAAATAAAATTGTTTGGCTTAAGCTATTAAAGTTAAGCTTAACTTGCACAGTCAACAATTTTATGCTTCACTTGCATTTTATTTGCTTTCAGTTGCTCTCGCGCTTTCTATCTTTTCATCACTTGCAGCTATGCTGTTAGCACTCGTCTCTCTCTCTTTCGCTCTTTATGCTTGCTCTTTTATCAAGTGCACTGACCGTAGTCATCTATGTAATTTAAGTTCTTCGTCTAATGTTCCTTTTTGCAGGGCCCATGCGTAACTCTTGTCTTCACGTCAATGGGGAAAAACTCATTAATATGAGCAAAACTTTTATGAGCATGCCTGCCAGTGTCGTTCACTGCCTGTCTCTCACTCTCTCTCTCTCTTTCTCTGTGTCTATTGGCAACGTTCATGGCATTTTGCTTGTGTAATTTCGCTTTTTAGTCAAGGTATAATTTTAATAGCATACTTTTTAGCGCCGCGCATTGTAATGAAGGTGCATCAATTTTCAAGTTTTGTGTTCACATTTTTTTTTAATGGACACGCTGCAGCCATTTTGCGTATTCTTTTTGGCTATAAGCTAACAAGCGCATAAATTTTAAGCTACCAAAAAAAAAAAACAGTAGAAAACAGTCAAAATTATGTTACTGCTACTGCTGCTGCTACTGCTGTTAAGAGATTCTGTTTAGCAATAGCTGAAAATGCATACTTTTTGGTCATTAAGCATTTAGTGTAATGTAAATTTAATGTGCGCGCTCAAAAGCTTAATAACCTCACAAAAATAAAAGTGAAAGAGATAGAGAGACACAGAGACAGAGAGACAGAGATAGAGAAACCTTTAAAAGTTATATGAATATTATGATCGATTGCGTCAAAAAAAATTTCTATGGTTCTATGGTTTGATTACACGCTGCCTCTGTCACTGCCTCTGCTTGCGTACTGCTGCGCCTTATATTAGTTAGTCATGTCATTTGAGTTGTTGAGCTGTTGGCCACTGGACTGGAATTTTTATGATGGTTATTAAAAATTGTGAAGCAATTTTCATAGCTGCTAACAAAACAGAAAGACTGAAAGGGAGAGAGAGTGAGAGAAAGAGAGACAGACTTGAACTGTATAATAATTGAATTTCTATGCAAAATGTGTTGATAATTTAAAAGGCAGTTAAAACGCAAAACGTGTCTGGCAAGCAAAAAAAGAAAGAGTCTCAAATCATCAACTAATTGTCAAGCTATATAATATATTTTTTGGCAGACAGCTTAAAGCATCAAATTGTTTGCAATTGCAAAAATAATTTGCAAAAAAAAAAAAAAAAAAAAGAAAAAAATTAAAAAAAAAAATAAATAAATAAAAATAAATTGAAAATCATTTTAAGAAACAGTTGCCATAGCATTTCCGCTTCCTGAAAGCTTGAACAACATTTTTGTTGTTGTTGTTGTTTTGCAATACATTGTTATGCCTGCTGACCTTGTGGCACGCACACTCGTGCGTATACGTGATTTATATATACGCTATACTGTTGGGCAATTTCACACAAAAGCCTCGAGCAGTGAATATTGAGCTGCTGCTGTTGCTGTTGATGCTACTGCTGCTGCTGCACACTGCACACAATTGACTGTCTGATTGATTTACTCACAAAGCATTTGATTGATTTGCCAACAAGCAGCAGCAGCAGACGCACAAACAGTCAGACAGACAGACGGATGAACGAATCAAAATGCCAGCAAGAAACTCGTGCGTACAGTTTTTGCAATCAAGCTCAAAATCGAAAATGGCTTCGCTTTGTTTTTTTTTTTTGCATTCTATTGCCATTTAATCAAGCTTCTCTCTCTCTCTCTCTCTCGTTTACACATCAAAAACAAAAAAAATTTGCATGCAGAATATAACGCATACGTCATGTTAGCCAAAATGACTAACAAATATTTAAGCATATTGTGCGTAATATTAATTAGTTTACAACTGAACTGATGCTGAGGCCAGTTAAGAGAGAGAGAGAGAGAAAAGGGGCGTGGCACGCACATATACATCATAGAAGTGAAATTTAGTCAGTCCAACACTGGCTGCATTTGGAGTGGCAGCTAATTAAATTAGCAGGCAGCTTGACATTTTGTATACCACCTGTGAGTCGAGAGTCGAGACTCGAGTTGAGTTTGCAATCGTCGTCGTCGTCGTCGTCGTTGTCGTCGTCATCATCAGCATCGTTGTATATGCTAATTGATGTGTCTGTTTAACTACAACTCGTAGCTACAACAACAAGAGTAACAGCAGCTATATTTTGTTGCACATATAGCATGTTGCATGGCTGCAACTTGTCTCCAACTTGAACTCCAAGTGTAGTGTCCTAATTTAGTTTATTCATTAAAGCAATCGATACGACATTGAGAATCTTCTTTCATGTCTAACTTAATGCCAAGAAAATCAGTTTTCAAATTTCATATTTTTTAAGCTTTAAGCTGCACAAATATATTAAAAATAAATACAGAAAATATAATACATCATGCATTGTGTTTATTACACAAATATTTATTTTACTTGGTGAAGGCAGCAACAAAACAAAAAACTCAATCTCAATTCGCTGGCAAACAGCAATAACAAAGGGGAGGACGAATAAAAAAAAAAAAACTGCACACAAATATTTACGCAATGAAATAAACATGCGACTGAACGATTTTTACATATATATATTTTCAGCTTATTTTTTGTATTATTTTTTTTTTATTTGTTACGCGCCTTAAACAATTTTTAACTGCAGCCGCCAAAATAAAAAAAGAAGAAAAATTATTTACATTTAATATAATAAATAAATAAATAATATTAATACTTGCGGCTGCTAACTATTTATGCGGCAATTTGTGCAGGCAAGCGCAAATATTGATAGCAAAAATTATAAAAATTTTTAAAAAAATAAAAAAAAAAAACAAAATTAAAATTAAAAAAAAAAAAAAAAAAAATTAAAAAATTAAAAATTTAAATTAAAAAAAAAATAAAAAATAAAAATAAAAAAAAAATAAAAATTAAAAAAATAAATAAAAATTAAAAATTAAAAAAAATAAATATAAAAAAAAAATAAAAATTAAAAGAAAAATAATATTTAAAAAAAATTAAATAATATTTAAAAAAAAATAAAATAAAAATTAAAAAAAAAATAAAAAAAGGAAAAATATTTGAAAATAGAAATTAAATAAATGTAATTTAATATAATTAAGAAAAAATTATAATATAAATAATAATATAATATATAAAAACTAAATATATGAAAATAAAATATAATATTATATTATAATATAAAAAAATTAAAAAAAAAATATAAATAAAATATAAATAAATAAAATTAAATTTAATATAATTAAAAAATATTGTATAAATAATAATATTAAATTAAATAATAATATAAATAAATAATATTAAATTAAATAATAATATAAATAAATAATATTTAAAAAAAAAAATATATAACAATATTTAAAAAAAAAATATATAACAATATTTAAAAAAAATATATAATAATAAAATATAAAAAAAAAAATATAATATAAAATAAAAAATGAAAATTTTTTTAAAAAATAGCAATTAAACAAAATTAAATTTAATATAATTAAAATAACAAAAATTCAATAAAAAAAAATATTAGAAAAAGTAAAAAAAAAGAAATTAAATATTATCATTTTTACTATTTCCATTTTTATTTATTTTTTTTTCGACTTATACTTATACATAGAAATTTTCCACTTCAATGTACAGCATGGCAAACAAATTAAGGCATATATGTATGTAACGATTTTGTACTATATATAAAAAAGCGGCAAACAAGGTCGGTCGACATTGCCTGATGGTTTATGTTGCTGACGCGAAGCTCTAGCTCATTCTACCAACAGTAGGAAAGCAGTAAGCGGAAGAAGCAGAAAGAAAGTGGGAGTCAAAAAGAGAGAGAGAGAGAGAGAGAGAGCTAGCTATAGCTATGCTAGCTGGCTGCTGCCATTTAAGCAACGTAACTTGAAATAATCGAACTCATATATAATCGAAGGCATGCAACTTTCAGTATGCCAAAAAAAAAAAAAAAAAAAAAAAAAAAATCACCCGCAGCTGCCAGCCGCATGCATGAGAATTTACACACAGACATGTAGTATATGTAGACGTATGCAGCTATGCTCACGGCTGGATGTCTGTCTTGACTGGCATGCGTGTGTATGTGTGTGTGCTGTTGGCTGCTGCTCCTTAACATAAGTAATAAATGTACTACGCCGCATGAGAGAAATCGCTTGGAATGGCAGCAAAATAAATTATCAAGCTTCGATTTCTACTCCCTCTGCCAGACAAAAACTCCAACTACTATCAAAAAATTCTTCAGTTTCGTTTTCTATTTTATGATTTTTTCACGTTATATTATATTTCGTTTCTCTTTTCTTTTTTTGGGTGAAGGTTATAAAATTGATAGTATGTAAAAAAAAAAAAAAAAAAAAAAAAAATGTTGACCAATGGCAGGCAAAAGGCTTTCACTGCTTGCAGTGCTCTGTTATTTTCAACTAGATTTAACTTAAATTACACACAAATTAAAGTTTAATGCTGTTGCCAGCATATATTTATGTCTCTCTCACTCTCTCTCTCTCTCTCTTTCTCTCTCTCTCTTTGTGTTGTATATGTTGATATGTGGAAATCTGAGCTGAGGCCTTGTTTTGCAATTTGCTTGCTTGTTTGTTTTGCACAGAGTTTGCTTTCTCGTTTTTTTTTTGGTTTTTCTACTTTTTGCCTTTTTTCTCTTTTATTTTTTTTTTTTTTTATGTGCCTTTTCAAACATTGAGGTTAGTAAAATATTTGTCAGCGCATTGAATTTCCGTTGCTATAAGCTCTAAGCTATTGCTGTAAAAAAAAAAAAAAGAAAGAAGAAAAAACTTGGTCAGCGACAAGGTCAAACATATTTCATAAATTTCAATTATTGAACAATTGACAAGGCAACCATCACTAAACTCTCACATTCACTCACACTTCTGACTTACTTACAGTCTTACAGCAGCAGCAGCAGCAGCAGCAGGCGGCTCAAGGCAAAGTGCACAAAATGTTGTACAACAATTTTCTATGACAATGAAATTAAAAAGTTAGCAAAACTTTTTTTTTCTTCTTTATAATTTTTTTATTTTTTGTTAGATTGTAGCGACATCTGTGTTTGAGTGTGGCTGGGCGTCTGTATATTTGCATATGTATGTGTGTGTTTACTTTGACCAGGTCATGTCAAGCAAATGTTCAACACTGTCTCATTAATCATGCCAGCTTCATTCTCTCACTGTCTCATTCATACACATGCTGCCTGCTTGTATGTTGGGGTCAGTTTTCTTTTGCGCTTTTTTTTTTTGATTAAAATTCAACTTTTGACTCATGCATTGTAATGGCTGACATCATTTGCTTGCCGCTTTGCCTGCTGGCTGACCACCTGTGCCAGTGTAACCCAACACACACACACAGATAGACATATGTACATATACATACAACGCCATTGAGGTTTTTCCTGTGTATGCACGTAGACAGCCTAACACCCTGGGGCCAGTAATCTTTCAACTACAAAAAAAAATACTAAAAAAAAAATAAAGTAAAAGAAAAATACAAATTTAAATGAATTTTATTATAGTCGCGACTTGAGTTACGCTATAAAAATATATTACAAATATTTATATAAATTTATTGCTGACAGTTTTAAAGCCATTGGAAATTTGCATTCAAATTTTTGCTTTACTTGAAATTAAATATATAAAATATATTTATATAATATTTTTATATAATTTATAAAATTTAAATAAATATAAAATTTAAACATAAAAAAAAAATTAAAATTTTTAAAAAATATTAATAAAAACATTTAAATATAAAAAAAATAATTTCAAATAAAATAACTAGAAAAATTAATGTTATAATATAATAAATTAAATAAAATTACAAAAAAAAAAAATAAATAAATTTTTAAATATTTTGTATATAATTTTTAATTTAATATTTTTTTAAAAAATAAAATAAATTTTTATATATTTTTTTATATAATTTTTATTTTAATATATTTTTATAAAAAAAAATAAATTTTTATATTTTTGATATAATTTTTATTTTAATATATTTTTATATAATATAACTTAATATTTTAATTTTATATTATTTTAATTATTATTTCAATTTTTTTATTCTCGTTTTTTTTTCATTATTTTATTCTCGTAAAATTTCCACTGTAAATTTACAGGGTATATAGAGCATACAAAACTCACGCCATATTCATACTTTATAGACACGTTTTTTTTTCTCTCTCTCCTCTCCCTCTATCTCTCTTTCTCTTTTTTATTATTTGACCAACAAACTAAGAATAATTTGAACTTTTAGTGCTAAATTTTTTTTATTTTTTTTTTTGGCGCTGCCTTCTCCTACAAAATTTGCTGTTATTTTCTACATTCCATTTCTTTATTTTTTGTTTTTTTTTTTTTATTTTTTCGTTTCGTTTCTCTTGTTGTGGGGCACAACGAAACGAATTCATTTATTTCAAAATACGGTATTCATTTTTGTTGCCTTGCCTACAAGAGTTTTGCTTGTCGAGGACGAGGACGAGGACGGATGGATGGATGGATGGACGAGTGAACGTACGAATGATGTTGGACGGTGGCGGCTTTTAGGGTCGTTTCCATTGTGCAGCTGTCACGTCCGTCATCAGCATCAGCTGTCAGACTCGGAAGCCGACTACGTGCCGTGTGGTGGATTTCCCTAAGTATGTGTCTGTGTGTGTGTGTATATGTATATGTGTGGAACAAGAGCAGTGGCAACATTTTCTCTTCTTTATTTTTTTTTTTTTTTTATTTTTGGGGTTTGCTTTTGCCAAATGTTTGTTAGTTTTCATTACATGTTCACTTTTGTTTGGTCTCCATCCGCGCTCACTCAAATTGCCATCAAGCGTCCGAAAATTGTTTGCTTTTGACAAATGAAAACTGGCCACGCCCCCACCTCTCGCCACCATAGCATCACTGCCCGCAGTTTTTTTTTTTCATTTTTAGCTGCTAATTATGTAATTAATTTTGTACTTTATCAATGTAAATTAAAATAAATTAAATTAAATTAAACAAAATGAAAATAATGCTTGGAAAAAAAAAAAACGAAAGCGCAAAATGTTTGCGCAGCACTTGAAGCGAAAGAAGAGTGAAAGATGTTAGAAAAATAGTTAAAGTGGCAATAGAGAATAAAGCTACAATGAGAGTTCACTTTGGCCATTTTATGCACTTGGCTAATGACTTTGGCATCATGATAGGAAGAGAGAGAGAGAGAGAGATTTACCGTTAATTGAGATAAATGAAAATGAAAATGAAAAGAAAAAAAAAAACATTTAAAGCTTTCAATGAGCTTCGATCTAAATTGCATAAAAAAAAATAATTGCACTTCATCGCAAAGAAATCAAAGACATTTAATTATTTGTTGCGCTCAAGAGTATGCAACATTTTTTTAAATAATTCGCTTTACATTCACTTCTGCAGCATAATAGAAAGATTTACCGTTAATTGACATAAATGAAAAGAAAAGAAAATAAAATAATGTTGTAAATAAATGAAAATTAGTTTTGATCTGTTGGATATATGAAAATTTCCTGTTGAGAAAAAAAAATAATTATTGCACTTTAAGTATTGCCACGAAATCAAAGACATTTAATTATATGTTGCGCTCAAAAGTATGCTACACTTTTGTGTAGCTGCTGTGCTTTTGCATGCTTAGCGCTTGGTGACTTTTGTCAACATGCAGATGTCTACATTAATTAAGATGGAATACAATTTTAATGTGCAATTTTTTTTTTCCATAAAAAAAAAATTCACAGCTTTCTCTGCTGCTGCTGCTGCTGTTGTAGCTGTCAAAGTTTTCTGGGGCAATATTCCTAATGCAAAAAGTCCTTTGCAATTATCTTAGTTTGCTCTTAGCCTGACAGCCGCATTAACCAAAGCTCATCGCTCAATATGTCAATGTGTGTGTATTTCTCTGTGTATGTCTGTGTGTTTGTGTGTGTGTGGCTTGTATTTTCTTCTATGTGTGTGTGTGTATTTCTCTATATAAGCTGCAACATGCAACTCTACAGCTGTGGCAAAACAAAAGAAGCTTGCAACATCAGCCACAACAAGTTCTTTCATTCCTGTACACTCACTCAAAAGCCACATTGCCAATGACAAGTGATAGAGAGATGCTGCTGCTGGTAGTTGTAGCAGCAGTAGAAGAAGAAGAAAAAGTAGCACTAGACAACAGACAACATACTGACTGCAATTTATATTATATATATATATATATATATATATAAATATATATATATCTGCTTGTACTTTTAGTTGCAATTGTTTTTATTGTTGCTGTTGTTGAATTTTCAATACTTTACAAGTTTCTCTCCATTCTGTCTGTCAGCCTTTTCTGTCTTGTCTGTTTTGGCACTCCTTCTCTTTACCCTTCTCTTTTATTTCTTGTCTTATTTCATACATAACTCAACTGTGCCACAGCCACAGCCATTGTGTTGTACGTACAAAAAGACAACCACACTAACAAGCGGCAAATCGTTTGGCACCTACACTACGCTTCTTTATCTTCTCTTTCACATTCCCACTTCTCGCCCTCCCTCAACTCAAACTTACATCAAATCCCACATTTACAATCCCTTTAGCTTTACCGCAAAGCTAAAGCCAATGCATTTGGTATTTGGATCGTCGAGGGAACGTTGCAAAAGTGGCAACCAATCGCAGCGCATTGCGGTCAACAATTTTGATTGTTTTGTGGCCAAGTTAAAGTTAGCATGCCAATATCAAACTGTGCCCCAAATCGTGGCAAACAAAATCAGCCTCTCTCTCTCTCTCGCTCTCTCTCTTTCGCTCTGTTTATGTATTCGTTTGTTGTTCTGCCTCTTGCATGATTTTAGCCACAGTTGAAATTCAGTTCAGAGTTTTGGTTTTTGCTTGATTGTCTCTCTCAGTCACTCTCACTCTGCCTCTGTCTGTGGCTCTGTGCTACGCTGTTGGCACGCCAATCAACGGTAAATAAGCATAACCAAGGCAAACTGTCGGCCATGTCTAACAGTTTTTGCTGCCGTTCAATAGACAGTTTCGTCTACGCCTTTTGCCACCTTTTTTTCATTCTAGCTGTGAAGGCGCCATACAAAAATGTAAATCAGTTTTTTTTTCAGGCAATTGTGTCTAAATTCGACTTGCTTATGTGCTGAGAGAAGTTTTAGTTCTACTTAAAAAAATAATTAGAGAATATGCTTAAAAAAAAATTAAAAATTAAAAAATATAAAGTATATAAAATATAAGTTAAATAAAATTAAATGTTAAAACAAAAAAAAAATATTAAAAAAATATAAAAAAATAAATAAATACAAATAAATATATAAGAATATTAAAATAATTATTTATAAATATTTTAAAAATTAAAAAAAAAATTATTGCACATAAAAAATATTAAAAAAAAAATATAAGAATACAAAAAAATATATAAAAAATACAAAAAAAATATATAAGAATATTAAATTAAATATTTATAAATATTTAAAAAAAATAAAATATATACTGCACATAAAAAATATTAAAAAAATAAAATAAAAATATAAGAAAAATATGGAAATATAAAAAAATGATATACAAACATAAAATAACACAAATAAATATATAAGAATATTGAAATAATTATTTATAAATATTTTATAAATATAAAAAAAAATATACTGCACATAAAAAATATTAAAAAAAAAGATAAGAATATAAAAAAAAATTTATATATATGAAATAATTATTTATAAATATTTAAAAAAAATAAAAAATATATATATACTCCACATAAATAAATATTCAAATATTACTAAAAATTATTTAGAAATATTTCAAAAATTAAAAAAAAAAAAAAAAAATATTTTCATCAAAATGAAATTTTATAAATATCAAAAAAAAATGTATATAAAAAAATATATATATGTTAAAAAAAGAAAAAAAAAAAGTTATAAAACTTGTTCAACAAATATTTAAAAAAAAATTCTTTGAGAGATATAAAAAAAAAAATAAAATAAAAATTAAATACACAAAAAAAATATAAAAAATATTTCTACTTAAAATTCATATTTCTTCATTGCAATGCAAAAACTGTTGCATAACTATTTCTCAGACTTAGTACAAATTCTTTAAGCTCTTTTTAAGCAGAAGTTAATCTCTCAGCCCAAAAATGCGTACGTAACATTTTGTATAATCTGCAATAATCTTACATTGCAATACGCATTGTGTGGTAAATGGAAAATGGCATGATAAATGTATTATACCCAAAGGATATATATATATATATATATTTTTTTGGCCAAAAAAAAATGTTTTGCCGTTAAAAGCCTTTTGGCACATTTTTATGTTTATGCATGCTGCCGGCCGACAAACAAAAAAAAAAAAGAAAGAAAGAAGAACTTTGAACTGCCAACTCTTGAACTGTGACTTCTTCAGACAGTCGGATTTTCAGTTACAACTCAACACATGCCCAACCCCAACCCAAACCCCAAACATCAACTTCGTACTCAGCTTCCTTCAATTTCACTCACAGCAATGTGTACAACTTCAGTCTCAGTTTCCTGTAGCTTCTCTCTCTGAGCTTTCTTTCAACTTTAGCTACAGAAAACTTCAACTCTTGCTACACACACAAACATTTTATGCACTTGCAATCAATTTACGCCCATAAATTCCATGAACGCTCCCACATACTTTAGTTGCCAGCTTTCCTCCCTCCCCCCTCTATACCCCTCAGCCTTATCAGTCTGTTTGAGTCGCCCCATGGCGCATCTTGTGCACGTCTGCGACATGGCCAAATAAAAGCTAAAAGCAAGCATAATGGCTTGCTTCTTACAACCCTTTGCTGCAGCAAATAAAAATTTATTACGCTCCAACAAACGTCAGCAGCGTAGTGAAAGTAGCAGCAGTAGTAGCAGCAGCAACACAAAGTATGGGCGCAAATAAAATATTGGCTAATAATCGCATAATAATACCAAAAGGATTCACATTTGGACAAGGCCAAATGGCAATGTGTGTGTGGCGTGAGCTATGAAGTGAGGGGCGGCGGCAGTTGTGGCATATGCAGCATTATGTGTGGTATGCTCTGGGGATATGAACAGATACATAAGCTAAACTAACACTGTTTCACTCTCGCTCTCACTCACTCTTCCACTCACTCTCTCTCGCAACGCTGCGTATACGCAATCTACTTGCGACGCACTGCGAAAATATTTACACTTTGCCTTCGTCTGTTACTGCTGCTGCTGCTGCTGCTGCTACTGCTGCTGTTGCTGCTCTTGCTGTGATACTTTGTGGCAGTTAATAATGCTTTGGTTTCATTGCTTGGGCGCAGGTGGGTGGCTGCCTTGGCTTGGAGTAGGGGGCGTGGCATTAATAATGACAACTCGTTTACTGCCCAACCATCAAATGTAGCTCAATGTCTGCGATGACTTAATGCACATCATGAATGAGCAAAACCTTAAGCTGCTTGAAAGCTTTCGCCATACATTTTCTTATCCTAATTGTTATTGTTGTTGTTACTTTTGCCACTGCTACTGCTACTGCTTGCAACATGCCGCGCTACTGTATATAAAATAAAAACGCTACCCTTGTGGCAGCTGATAAGCTGCTGTCTGTCTCTACATTTTTTTTCTCTCTACATTCTCTTCACAGTCTCAAAGTTGCGTTTAAGTGCAGCTACTTTCCCTTGCTGCTTTTGCCACTATTAGTACAACCGTGTAGCATGTGTAGTATATGCGACAGCAAGTGCCTATGTTTAAGTTTTTGTTGCACCTTGAGCGCCTGTAAAAAAGTTAACCCACGATTATTATTATTATTCTTATACGTTATGGTCCCTAGAAATAAGGCAACACGACTTTGTGGCTTGCTTTGACTGCTGCAAGCAGCAGTTGCAGTAGTTGATATTGAAACTGCTGCAAAATTGTTTGCTTTTAATTTTATAAATTTTTTAAAATATTTAAAAGAAAATGTCTTGCTATTTTTGTTCAGAATTTTGCTTGTTTTATACATAAAAATAATTTATAGAGGCAGAAGTTCGTTTAATTTTTTTAATAAATTCAATTAATATTTTTAGCAGTTTCCAGAAATATAAAAAAAATAAATATAAAAAAATAAATGAAGAATTTTGTGAATTTGCATATACAAAAAATAAATATAAAAAAAATTTAAATTTTTATTTTTATTTTTAAAATTTTTTATTAATTTTGAAATTTTTTGTAAATTTTATAATAATTTTTGAGCGTTTAATTTTTTTTACTTGTTGAAATATTTTTACATATTATTTTTTTTTGTTTTGAATTTTGCAAGTTTTGCATATAAAAATAATTTGTAGATGCAGAAGTTCGCCTAAAAAATTCAACTATTATTTTTAGCCATTTTTAGAAATTTTAAAAATTCAAATTTTTATTTGGTTTCGATTTTAATTAATTTTGTAATAATTTTTGAGCGCTTAATTTTTTTTACTTGTTGAAATATTTTTAAAGTTTTTATTTTTGTTAAACATTTTGCTAATTTTTTATATGAAAATAATTTTTAGAGTCAGAAGTACGCATAAAAATTAAATTATTATTGTTAGCATTTTTTTTTAAATTTTTTCTAATATAAAAAATATAAATTTTTATTTTGTTTAAAATTTTTTATTAATTTTATAATTTGTATAAGCTTTTCAATTATTTTTCGAGCAACTCATTATTATTAATTTTTTGAGTATTTTTGAATAGTATTTTTATTAAATAATATAATTTTTTATATTATTTTTATTAATTGTTTATTTATTTTATTTTTTTTAATTTTTATAAATTTTTTTTGTGATTATTTTTTTTATTTATTTTTTATTAATTATTTTTATATAAGTTTTGGTAATTAATTTATTTATTTTATAATTTTTTATACAAATTTTATTTTTTATTTTTTTTTTTTTAATTTTAAATATCAAATAAAATTATAAGCAAATTTGTAAAATAAAATTTGTCTATAAATTTTTTAATAGCACAAACAATTGGCAACATTTATAGACTTAAGTATATGCTACAGCTGATTGTTGCAAAACTGTAAACGTGCCACACACACACACACACACACAAGAAGCTACTTAAGTTTTGCTTGCAACAAACTCTTAAATACAGTTACAAGTGTAATGTCAGTTCGTGGCATTTTCAAGCAGTTGCCGCCGTCGCGCTTAGTTGTTGTTGTTGTTGCTGTTGCTGTTGTTGCTATTGTTGTGTTTGCCTTTGCTTGTTTGTCTGCTGCATTGTTACACCTGCGGGGCCATTGTTGTTGTTACTGCTGCTGCTGCTGTAAGTTGAACTTGCAACTTTTAACGCTTTTTAGCTGTTGATAGTCGCGGAAACAAAAAGTTAGTCAAGTTATCAGCGAGTTTCAGCTGCTACGACGGCAACAAAAAACAACAACAACAACAAGAACAACAACATGCATGACTTTAATTATGTTGCAATGTTGCACAAACAGTACAGCACAGACTTGCACAGACATGCACAGACATGTTAAATTAAACATACATTAAACTGCAGACACACAAATCGCCAAAGCATTGAAAATCCAATGCATTTTTTATGCGATTTTGCCTCAAGCTTTTTTGCCACTTTAAACGGTTTTGCGGGGCATGAAAAAAAATATACAAAAAAAAATATACAAAAAAAAAAAAATGTAGAGGGGAAAAAAAAGTGAAAAGCGAAAAATAAACATTTCAAAAGCAGAGACACAGACAGTTACAATATGCTATGCAGTATGTCTGTGTGTGTGTGTATAGTAATGGAGAGGGGTGTGGTCAGCGTTCACATGCGGAAATCACTAAAGGCATTTCCTGTCGCAAGCGGCAACAACAGCAACGACAGCAACGGCAGCAATGAAATGCTATAAAAAAAAATCATGAAAGCAACACGCAGCTTAGATCATGTTGTTGTTGCTGTTGCTGCTGTTGTTGTTGCTGCTGTTGCTGTTGTTGCTGCTGTTGTTGTCCACCTATACATAGATAGATAAGCCACAGCAGCAGGATAAACGCTCTGAGCCGAGGTCAATGGGTCGCATTTGCTTTAAACGCTTTTGCCACGTTTTGAATTCACAATTCACAGCAATTCTCTGCTGCTGACTGCTAGCTGCTGCTGCTGTTGCTGCTGTTGTTGCTGCTGTTGTTGCTCTACTGCTGACTGCTGCTGTTGTTGCTGTTGCTGCTCTACTGCTGACTGCTGGGTGCTGGCTACTGCTACTGCTGCCTGCTGGTTGCTGTTGTCGAGCTCTAGCCATAGTCAAATGTCAGCGCATACTTGTCATAACACACACACACACACACACACACACACAAACAGAGCAGAACATAGCGTGTGCGAGTGAGACAGTGCTATATGCCATATGCTAAGCCGTCAAATGCCGCAACACTATGCTGCTGCGAGTCAAGTCTCTGGCCGTTGCGAAATCATGCAAACAAACCGCACAAAACTCAACTCTCAATGTCTCTGTGTGTCTTTTAGAAATATGCCACACAAACACACACACACTAACATACACACACATACACACAGATACAAATACAGCTAAAGCCAAGCAAAAGCCAAAGGAAAAAACTGAGCAAAAATCGTTTTGTACGCAACCATGCAAAATATGCCGACATTAAATAACTTCAATCTACTCTAAAGAACTTGTTTATGCTGACACGCCCACAAACAAAAAAAAGAAAAAAAACAAAATATAAAAAAGAATAGCAGCCCTTAAAGCATACACACACACACATAGACACATGCAGACACACACTGGTCGCTGCCTTAGCCACAGCACTACGCGTCGTAGACGAAGCCACAAACGCTTTTTGACATCTTAGCTAACTGGAATTTTGTATATAGAGGCAGCAGCAAGCAGCAGCAAAAGGCTTTTGTCTGTGTATGTGTGTGTGTATTATACCGTGTAAGCATTGGCTAAAGCGGGTATATTGACTTTGGAAGAACAGAGAAGAACAAGCAAGTGCTTTGTAACGCTCTTAAGAAGTAGACGTGCCGCTTCATATGAAACCTATAGCCCAGAGACTGTAGAAGCTAGTGTCTGCAAACATAATGACAAGTATTTATATTAGTTGAAGGCAGTTCAAGTTCATAACAATGCTCCCCCCTCTCTCTCTCTCATTTAATTAATAGTTTTGTTTTTATTAGATTTTTTTTTAAAATGTTAATATTTTTGTATATTTTCTTAATATTTTTTTCTTTATTTTTTAATAATTTATTTTATTTTTTTTAATAATTTTAACTTCTTCATTTATTTGTTTTATAATTTTTTTTATCACAACTTTTTGCTTATTAAATATTTTTAAAAATTATGCTTTTATGTATATCTTTTTTTTATTTTTTTTTTTAAATATTTTTATTTATTTTTTTTTTTATTTTTAATTAGTTTTTTCACTTCCAAATTTATTTATTTTATAATTTTTTATCACAACTTGTTGGTTCTTAAATATTTTGTTTTTTATTTTAAATCTTTTTTTTTTCAATTTATTTATTTTATTATTTTTAATTTAATAACAATTTAATTATTTAAAATTTTTTTATATTATGCTTATATTTCTATTATTTTTATTTTTATTATTAATAATTTTTATTCTTAATTTATCTAGTTTTTAATTTTTTATCACAACTTTTTGCATTTTAAATATTTTTTGTTTTATAAAATTTTTTTTCTTCTTTTATTGTGTTTATATTTTTTTTCTATTTTTAATTTTTTTATTATTAATATTTTTATTATTTTTTTTACATTCTTAATTAATTGTTTACATCTAAATTTATTTATTTTATAATTTTTTATCACAACTTTTTGGTTTTTAATTTTTTTTTTTTTATTTTTATTTTCTTTTATTATGTTTATATATATTTTTTTTATTTTTGGTTTTTTTTTAATATTTTTATTATTAATATTTTCTTTATTTTTTAATCTTAATTAATTTTTTACTTCTCAATTTATTTTTTTTTATAATTTTTTAGCACAAATTTTTACTTTTTAAATATATTTTTTTTATATAATATTTTTATTTTATTTTTTTAATAAGTTTTTTTTATTTTTTCAATAAATTTTACTACTCAATTTTATTTATTTTTTTAAATTTTTTATCACAACTTTTTTTTGCCAAAATTTGCTTATTTACCGAGTATTTCATAGCCGAGTTGTTAATAATTTTTCTATATTTGTTTTGCCTCTGTCTCTGTATGTGTCTCTCCGTCTGTCTGTCTGTGTGTGACCATTAGTTATGGCATACAACTTCAGCTGCTTCAGTTGGTTAGTTTTGTATATGTCTTTAAGCAGCTGCTGCTGCCTGCCTGCCGCTACTGCTACTGCTGCTGCTTGTCGAACAGCTCTCTGTCTCTTTTATACTCACACATTGCTTAGCTTTGCTTTGCTTTCTTGTTCTTCTTCTTAACTGCTTTTGACTGCATATGTAAGCTGAGATTTGCATTGTCCGATAATGTGCACTGACTATGGCTTTGCCTCTTGCTCTCTCCATCTCTCTCTCTCTCTCTCTCTTACTCTAATACACATACACAGAGTCAGCGTCTCTTTGGCTGCTTTTGTGTATTCCCAAGATGCGATCATTGCAATCTCTTCGACTGCTTTCAAGGGATAACACTGCAAATGGCATTGAGTACGCCAAGTGACTGACTATGACTATGAGTGTGAGTGAGATAGCTGCAGCAAGCAGCCTTTAATATTGCATGTGCTCTGTGTGTTTTATGCTTGTGACTCCGCTGTGACATTTGCAAATGTAATGCTGGAAAATAATTTTGACTAAATCAATATTGATTATAGACAACTAGATGCTATATATATATATATATATATATATATATATACATATATGATTATAAGTTGCTTACAATCTCTCTCTGTGTCTCACTCTTTCTCTATCTCTCTTGCGCAGCTTAACATTTGTGCAAATATTGCCAGAAGACAGATGACTAAAGATTTTTGTAGTTTATTTACTTTGCTTTGCGGCAGCTTTAAATTAGCTAATGCTTAGACTAAGTGCTTAAACTGCCCTCGCATAAAATATAAATAAAATTGCATAGCAAATAATTAATATTTAATTGAATCTCAATGCAAAATGCAATCAAAATTTGCTAAAACTTTACTTACCACCCTCGCAAATTATTTTTTTTTCAACAGCAAATCTTTGCAATCAAAATACAAATAAATTTTTAATTTTTTTTTAATATTTTTAATTTTTATTTTTATTTATTTTTTGATATTTGTTGGAAAATATAAATGAAAAAAATTTTTTTATGTCGCTTTGCTTTTTTGTCTGCTGCAGCTTAAATATAGCTTAAAACTAAAAGTTAAACAATAATATTAAGTACAAAATGTTTGCTTCGAATTTATATAGAGCTATAAATTTAACAGTTTATATATATATATCAATTATATATATATATAATTATATAAATGTACAATTTTTTTTTTTTGTAAATTTACAAAAATAAAATTTGTAAATTTTTCTTACAACAATTTTTATTTTTTGCTTGTTTTTTTTTTTTGCTTTGTTTTTTTGGCACAAATTTGACTATAAATACAAATTTTGGTTCAGCCGTATGTGAAAAAATATGTACAAATATGGGCGTGGCAATATAGGGTGTAGGGAGAGAGAGAGAGGGGGGGGGGTAGCGGTCGTAGGGTAAAAACAAAATGCACTTTTTGAGCATAAAAATTTTTGCATGTTGCTAAACAAAAATTGCCAAAAGTTGTTGTTGTTTTTTTTTTTCTGTGTGTATGTGTGTGTGTGTGTGTGTGTGTGTGTTGTGGAACAAAAAATTGTATTTCTTATTCCATGTTTTATCTACTTTATTTTGCTGCTGCTTTTCCTGCTTATTTTTCTGTTGCTTGATAGGAAATATAAAAATTACTTCGTTTACATTTACAAGCGTAAGCGAACGGAAGCAAGCTGCGGAGTGGGGAGAGAGGGGATGATGTAGAGAGACTGGGACTGGGACTGTTGCTGTTGTGGCATGCTACAAAACGGGTCACGCAGTGACCAGAGACAAGTAATAACACTTGACGCACGTTCGAGCTTCCTGTTTTTCTCTTTTCTTCTGTTTTTTTTTTTTGGACGTGCCAAAGGACATGGGATTGCACACTACTCAGGTGCGTATACTGAGTGTGTGTCCTTAGTATCCTGTCTATATATACAATATATATATATATATATGAGTCGCAAAACTAGACAAAACTCTCTTGACGTGTTAAATTGAATTTCAGCCCTGACGCTGCTGCTGCTGCTGTTGCTGTTGCTGCTGTTGCTCGCCGCTTGCTTGTTCTTGCCTGTGCCTCAGGACGCTGATGTTCACTGCTAAATGTTGCCTTTGACGTTGCCGGTGACGCTACCATTTCCGTTGCAGCATCACTATTAGCGACGCCCACTGTTGCCGGCATGGCCAACAACAGCTGTTCCTGTTGATGTGCTTGCAGCAATTGTCGTGCCAACTGTGAGATATCGCCACTATAACAAGCGCCAATGCTTTGATCCAATTGTCCAGCACCAGTGGCAGTCACTGTAACATTACTTGAACGCCCAGCGGCTGCTGCTGCTGCTGTTGCTGTTGCTAAAGATTGACGCAATAGTTCCGGTAAACGCCATTGCTCCAATAGCTCAGCGGCCAATGTATGAGAATCTTGTACGAGACGCGTCAACGTGTGCAAAATTGCCTTAATACTGCGCCGCTGGGCATCACATTCGGCACGTGAATCGTAGATTCTGTAGAATTCCGTTTGGTAAACGGACGTGATGAAATTTATGATGATGCCATTGGCCAAGTGACTGTGGCACTTCTTGTTCAGCGACATGTTGTGCAGCATGCCAACGATTTGCTCCTGTAAAAAAAAAAAAACACAAAAAAAACCAGACATGAGTTTGAGTTTGAGTTTGTGAAGAGCCGAAAATGTTTTTGATGAGCAAAAAAAAATACTTGTAAGCAGCATAACATGTGTGTATGTGTGTGTGCCCCACTGTCTGTCTGTCTGTCTATCTGTCTATCAGTCTGTGTAAAGTACTTTGCTCAGTTTGTGTTTATGTTGTTGTTGTTATGTTGGCCAAATGAAAAATCGTGGCCAAGATTGTAAAAAAATTGCTTTGCAAATGCACAAATAAATTTTACGAGCTTCCCCTTTCTACTCTTACATTACCTCGACACCCGTCCCCTCTACCCATCTCTCTCTTTGCCATCTTCTCACTCTTTTGCTCAGTTGCTCTACTGCGAAAGTTGCAGAGAAGCAAAATGCTTTCAATAAAATTGCCCAGTAGCTAAAACCAGGGCTGCTTCAATTGATGGCTACAACTGCTGTTTTATTTTTTTTTTTGCACCGTTTTTGTCCAAATTCAACATGTGAAATTCACGCTTAAAGCGCTAGTTAAATTTGATTTGAATAGAAATGCAAAAGAAATACTAAAAAAAATACTAAAAAAAAAACTAAAAAAATACTAAAAAAAATACAAAAAAAAAATACTAAAAAAATACTAAAAAAAATACTGAAAAAAAATACTAAAAAAAATACTAAAAAAAATACTACAAAAAAAAATACTAAAAAAAAATACTAAAAAAATACTAAAAAATACTAAAAAAAAAAAATACTATAACTTTCAGAAAATTTTGAAAAATATTCAGTTTCTAGGAAATTTAAATTTAAAAATAGTAATAAAAAATACTAAAAAAAAAAAAATACTAAACAAAATATTAGAAAAATATCAACAAAAAAATATTAGAACTTAAACGCATTCAGAAAATGTAAAAAATATGGAATTTCATGAAAATTTGAATTTTAAAAAGTAATAAAAAAAATACCAAAAAAATACTAGAAAAATACCAGAAAAATAACAAAAAAAAAATTTTTTGCTTAATGAATTTAAAATATGTATGTAAAAAATACTAAAAAACAAAATACTAAAAAAAAAATACTAAAAAAAATAATACTAGAAAAATACCAGAAAAATAACAAAAAAAAAAATTTTTTTTAATGAATTAAAAATATGTTTGTACAAAAATACTAAAAAAAAAAAATTCTAAAAAAAATATTTAAAAAAAATACCAAAAAAAAATTACTAAAACAATTAAGAAAATACTTAAACTTTAAAAGCTTTTCAAAACTTTAAAAAAATATTGAGTTTTATGTAAATTTCTATAAAAAAAATATTTAAAAAAAAAAAAATACTAAAATACTGAAAGGAATAATTTCATAACTTTTGCTAAAATAATAAAACGAAACTCTTTGAAGCTTTTTCACAGTTTTCTTTTTTCATTTTGAGGCTGCCTTTAAGTTGCCTTCAAATTATTTTATCTAAAATTGTTGCACATTTCTCTCAGATTTTAAAAAATACATTTTCATATATTATATATATATTTTTTTTTTTCATTTTCTAAACTTTTTTTTTTAGACAACATTTTCACATTTTTTTTTTTTTCAATTTTTTTAAAAAATTTCTTCATAGACTTTTTCTTCCACATTTTACCTACAAAAAACTTGCTTGCTTTCCGCTATAAATCTCGCTCAAAAAAAAATGCAAACTAAACTTTTACACAACTTGCATAGAAACATAAATAGGCAACAATATGTTTTATGTGCAACTCTGTTGCAACTACAACTTAGAACCCTTAACCATACACACTGCCACTTTCCCTCTCTTCATCTCTCTCTCTCTCTCTCTCTTCATCTTTCTCTCTTCATGACTTTATGTTAGATTACTTACATAGAGAAAAACGCTAATGCCATCGCATTGATGTTCCAATGTTGAGATCAGCTTAAAGATTGCTTCATTTGACATAATGGAATAATGTGAAGTTGTTTCCATGCGACTTAGATTATTAAGAGCCGCAGCACATAGCAGCAGTGTTTGTGCACAACAATCTGGTTGCAATAAGGCTGATAAACCGGCAACTAATGTTTCAGCACAATCGCGTAAACCGTCAACACGATGCTCTGATCCATGCCAGCTAGCAGTAATTTGTGCTAGTAATGAAACAGCTTCACGACGTTCAATAGCGCTACGTTCAATATTATTATTATTATTGTTGCTGTTGTTGCTACTGCTGCTTGCAACTTGTAATATATCGCGTAATATTTCAATGCCACCACATGCACCCAATTGTCCAATAGCTTGTGATGCACAACATAATGTTGCCAATGCACGCAATGCCAATGCACGCACTGAACTTAATTTATGATCCAAGACAATGATAAGCAATGCACGTACACATTCATTTTGTATAAATGCATCCGATAATGATGCAAAACCATCATAATCAATATTCATTAATGTTGCTATCATATTTATATTAGCACGTAATAAAAGATCACAACGATTTTGTTCAATGCTCATAACTAAAATGCGCGCCAAACGTTCAAATATTAAACGCAATGTAATCAATGTATGTCGCTTTAATAATTGTATATCATCAAGCAAGGATTCTAAATTAATATAATGTTGTTTTTCAAGTGAATAACGTGTATCTTTACCCACTGTACGTATCTGTTCTAAATGTTGTTCATAGCGACGTCTTTCAACGCGTACATCATTAAAGAAAATGCCACGACGTTCAAGTATGGCAACAAATTCATTTAAATGTACCAATAGTCTAGTGGCAGTTGCCAAAGCTTCGGGTAATGTTGTTGCCTGTTGGCCGGTTAATATGCGTTCACAACGTTCAAAATGTTGTTGCAAGTGTAATGCTTGTTGTTGCAATTGTCGCATTAGTTTTGCCACAGCACTGGTTGTTATCGTATAATTCTTGTAGGCTTCCTGTGCTATTGATTTATGTTGTAGCATGCACATTACTTCTGTTTCACAATTCCAACGTTCCGCATTAAGCCAACTTTGAACTGGTTTTGCTTGATGTTGCTGTTGCTTCTTCTTTGTCTTAATTTTTGGTGTGCTAGTGCTAGCTGTATAACGTTTACGTAATGGTGAAAATGCATCAAGTTTTACATCATCATCATCATCATCATCATCATCGTCATTCTCATCACATGCTGCAATGTATTGTCCACCAAAGGTTACCGTTTCATTGTTATACGGTGGCGGTGCTTCACCCAAATAAACAGTTTCATTGTTATATGGCGGCGGTGGCAACAACTCCTCACTGTCACTAGCCGATGTTGCTGCTTGTTCTTGTTGTTGTTCCACTTGTTCCAATTTCGTTTTACGCGATACAAGACGACGGCGACGACGTACTGCTGGACGTGGCGGTGTACCAGGACTTATTGTGCGGTTGCATGCCTTATCCATGCTTTCATCCTTATCATCCAATTGCAGGCTATCCAATTTCTCAAACAAACGACTGCGACTTGCGCTCAACTCATCCTCATTCTTCATCTCTCATTCCCATTTCCATTTTGTTCCTCTGCTTCCACTTGTTGTTGCTTAACTGTTGGACTGCCATTGAAGGAGATGCGACGCGTTACGCTGACCAGCGGCGAATAAAACGATGATTTGCCCACACGACGTATAACTGTTGGAGGCGTTGCCACCGAACGTAATGAAGTGGGCGAGGCGGTGGGCGTGTCTGTCACAATAGCTTGTGGTGTTGTTTGACTATTACTGTTTTGTTGTTGCTGTTGCTGTTGCTGTTGTTGTTCCTCGTTGTCCGAGAAGCCAGAGTCCTGTAAGACCAAAAAGAAATTGTTAGAGAAATTGTTGGCAGAAAAGTGGAACGAAATGGAAATGGAACATAACAGTTAGCAAAGCAATGCATGTAATTTGTCTTGAAAAAGTGAAAACAAATGTGGAACATTGAAATGTGTAATGAAATGGCAAAGAAATGTGCTTGAAACGAAATGGAATGGAACAAAATATTTAAAATAAGCTGCTTTTTGTTAATTTTGGAGGCATCAAATGTTTAGACAGCTATAATTCACTTGGAATGAAATGGAATTGGAACAAAATGAAATGGAATTGGAACACATGGTAGTAGAATTTCAGTTGTTTATACTACAAAAGTATTTGGCTATAAAAGAAATGTATATATGTAAGTATGGAACGAACGGATATGAAACACTGCTTAACGAAACAAAGTGAAATGAAACGCAGAGAAATAAGAAAGTACAGTTGGCAGTTGTCAGTTTCATTTTCCATTTGTAGCACAGTTCATGAAATTTAACAAAAAAAAAAATTGAAAGCAATTTTTGGGTTTTTTTTCATTCATTTCTCTTGTTGCTTTCTGTCTCTGAGTGAGTTGTGAGATATGTGTGTGTGTGTGAGAGAGGGACAGAGAGAGAAAGGAAGAGATAGGAAAGAGAGAGAGAGAGAGAAAAAGAGAGATAACGTACCTGACTGCGCAAGCTACCAGGACTGTCATGCTTGTGCCAGGATAGCTTCGAGCTATTCTGTTCATCGTCCACTTCCTGTATGCTCGACAAATTGCCAGCAGCATGCTGTGCCGCCAAATGACGTTGCAAAGCGCTATCCAAAGATGCAGGTTGCTGTTGCTGTTGCTGTTGATAGTTGTTGTTGTTGTTGTAATGTGAATAGAAACCACCGCTGGTAAAGCTATTGCCCGTCTGTTGACTATCGGATGCCCACCAGACTTTGCTATAGCTACGTTGAAATGACATCTAAAATGAGAGAGAGAGAGAGATGGCTATATATTATATTTATTATATGGGAAATTTTTGCTGCAAATCAGTTGTGTCAATCATTTAATAAATTGCCTCATTTGTTTAACCGCTTTAAATTCATTAAATTTAATGCAATTGACGCCTGCTTAATTTATTTTTAACACGCCCCCAAGGCGCCATTTGGCATTGGCCAAATGTCAACACACAAACACACACACACACACATGCGCTGCCATGCCGCTCGCAATCAGCTCATGAGCTTGAACAAGTTTTAAAGTATTTACAATAGTAAAAAATAAAAAAAGAGCAAGCAACAGAGAGAGAGAGAGAGAAAGAGAGAGAGAGTAAAAGAGAGCGCGTTAAATAAACAAACAAAGCAGCGTTACAGTGGGACAACGAACGAACGTACAGACAGACTGGCAGCCAAACAGACGGACATACATATACACATACTCGTACGAATTAATATCCGTTACAGAAAAAAAAAAATAAAAATAAAAATTAAATTTCCGCTCAACGACACAAATCATTATTTTAATCAATATAAATTTTAAAAAATATAAAGGCAGAGAGTAAAAAAAAAAATATATTTATATATTGAAGAAACTTTATTTGAACTTTTTAAAATATTACAGTGAAAACTTGCTGTGACGAAGTTTCGGTCATGGGCAAATTTTGTGCAGTAAATTAAAACTTGATATTTTTTTTATAGATTTTTATTTATTATTTTATTTATTTTTTATTATTTATTATTCTTATTTTTATTTTTATTTATATTTTTGTATTGTTATTTAATTTTTTTTTTCGTTTTTTTATTATTTATTATTCTTATATTTTTTATAATTTATTATTGATACTTGATATTTTTTTTATAGATTTTTATTTTTTTTTTTTTATTTATTATTTTTATTATTTTATATGTTTTATAATTCATTATTTTATTTTATTTAGTTTTTATTATTTTTATTTTTATTTACATTTATATTTTTTTAATTATTATTATTTTTTTTTATTTTTTATTATTCTTATTTTTATTTATATTTCTTTAATTATTATTATTTATTATTCTTATTTTTATTGTAATTTATTATTGATACTTGATATTTTTTTATAGATTTTAATTTTTTTTTTATTTATTATTTTTATTATTTTATTTGTTTTACAATTTATTATTTTATTTTATTTATTTTTTATTATTTTTATTTTTATTTATATTTTTTAATTATTATTATTTTTTTAAAATTCTTATTTTTATTATTTATACTTGATATCTTTTATAGATTTTAATTTTTTTTTTATTTATTATTTTTATTATTTTATTTGTTTTACAATTTATTATTTTATTTTATTTATTTTTTATTATTTTTATTTTTATTTATATTTTTTAATTATTATTATTTTTTTAAAATTCTTATTTTTATTATTTTCTGTATATCTTTTATAGATTTTAAATTTTATTTTTTTTACTTTATTTTTATTATTTTATTTTTATTATTTTATTTTTATTATTTTATTTGTTTTATTATTTATTATTTTATTTAATTTATTTTTTTATTATTTATTATTCTTATTTTTATTTATTATTTTTTTTATTATTTTATTATTATTATTATTAATCTTTTTTTATTTTTATTTTTTTATAATTTATTTTTATTTTTATTGATTATTTATTTTTATTTATTATTCTCTCATTATTTTTATTATTATTATTATTATTGATTATTTATTATTATTTTTCATTACTTAGCTGTATAAATTTATATTTCCGTTTTTTTTGCAATAATTCAGCAGCAACAAAAACTAAAACAATGAAATTTCGCATACATAAAGCTAACTATATAAACTAAAAACAAACAAAAGTTGTTTTAACCTTTACAAAAATACCAAAAATTTATAACAAAAATATTTTGAAAAAAAAACATGCTGGAAAAAATACCGCAAAAATACCAAAAGATACCAAAAAAAAAAAAATACTAAAAAAAAGCCAAAAAATTTAAAGCATTTGCAGACGCTGAGCTCGTTTTCATTCACTTAAAACTGCTATTTGTGCAGTTGAACAGCAGCTTGA
This sequence comes from Zaprionus obscuricornis, assembly GCA_037044475.1. Lineage (NCBI taxonomy): Eukaryota > Metazoa > Arthropoda > Insecta > Diptera > Drosophilidae > Zaprionus > Zaprionus obscuricornis. The sequence continues at coordinate 60,855 of JBAMBR010000292.1, read as the reverse complement.
GCTCCAGCTATGCGAAGCTTCTGGCAGAGTTGAGCAGAGATACCCCCCGCTCTCCCCTGTAAATAAGTTGTCAGTGGCAGCAGACAGAAACATTTTGATTTTCGAGTTTTGAGCTTAATGCAAAGTTGCTGTTATCAAAATGACATTTGACATATGGCAGACATAATTAGACTAAAGCAGGACATTGCAAAACAGCAGGACATCAACAGTTTGGTAGCAATGGGGAAAATCACAGAGAGTGCAAAAGAGAGAGAGAAGAGCGAGAGAAGAGCGAGAGAAGAGTATAGAATATAGTCATCAGTTGTTGTTGTTGTTGTTGAGCAAGTTCTATGCTTAATATGCTTACAGCCAGCAAGTGAAATTTCAACTATCTCTTTCTATACTATCAACTAGCCAAAATTTTATGTCTCTGTCTCTCTCTGTCTCTTTCTGTATGTCACTGTTACGCAGTGTACTTACATATATAATTGTGTTATAATTTCAAAGTAATTGATGTGATGCCAAAATTTGTGGCTAGGTATTTATGCAGATTTTACTGCCAGCTCCCCCCACTCTCCCACAGCATTGAAATCTGCGCACCTGTTTCCACATTTTCATGGCAAGTGGGAAGTGAATGTTACAACGTCTGGTATTTTAAGGTAATGTTTTGGGTTAGGCAAATGCAAATGCAAAATTTGTTGGCCAAAAAGCATTTACGCTATATTTATGCAAATGAAATAAAGTAATTATGCCGCACATTTCTCTACAGTTTTAATGTTTTAAATTTCGGTTACTGTTTCTGTTCAGCTTTTATTTCGCTTTTCATTTGCTTTTTGCTATCAAGTGGGCGTGGGTGTGAGAGCGTAAGGGCATGAACATGGCTTGGTTGACAAACAAAAATAAAAATATAAATATAAATATACATGAATTATGCTTCATTTTGCGGCTTACACTTGTAGCGCTACCATATTTATTGCTGCCTTTTATTTTTTATTTTTAATGCTTTAGTCACATAATTATGTCAATGAAATGAAAATTTCATTCCAAATTACACAAAAATATAAAATAATAAAAATAAAATTTACTTAAAAAAAATTCAAAATATTTGCAATATGCAAAAAAAAAAAATTTCATTGCATAATTTTTGGCATAAATTTAAATATCAAGTGAAATGCAGGCGAAATTGTTATGCAGAATTGCAAATGTTTTTGTTTTTTGAGTGACTGTGGCCAAAGTCAGCTAACCATGGCTTAATTGTTTGGTGCGCTTGGCAAAAGTATGCAAATGTTTGCAAGTTTGTGCTTGTATGTTTTCATTGCAATGTATTGCACAAATATTTGCCAAGTATATTTTACTCAAAATATAAAATTTGTATATATATATATTTGTATAGTTACATATACTATATAATTAAATGCTATAATATTGTCATGAAAAGTAAATGCACAAAAATTTTGTTGTCACCATTATTGTTCTTGCTGCTGCTGCTGTTGTTGTTGTTGTTCAACAATAAAGTGCAATTAAACATATGTAAACAGTTTTATAAATAAAAGTCAGTTTTACACTCAAACAGCATTGAATAAAACAAAAATAATCAAAAAAAAAAAACACAAATATTTAAATAAAACACCAAAATGTAAAATGACAAAAACGAAATTTTTCGCATTGTTTGGAAAAGTTTTTATTGTACATTTTAAAAATGCATTTTATGCTTTTTCCATTGAATTTTCATTAGTTCTACATAAAGTGCATTACAATAGACAACAAAAAACAAAACAAAAACTAGTAGAAAAGAATTTATGTAAATGTTTTACAGTTTTTATTATTGCTTGAATCTTTTTCTTTTTTTTCTTATTTATTTGTAGAAAATTTCTTTGGCATTTTTATTTTTTTTTTACAATTAAAACAATTTAGCAAACAAGAAATGTTGAAGAATATTTGCACATAAATTCTTATTTATTTTTATTATTTTTTTTATTTATTTATTGTTTTTTCAAGCAAATGTTTAAGAATATCTTATATATTATTTATTTTTCAAGCAAAAATTTATTTATATTTTTTTTCAAGCATTTTTAATTTTTCTTAATTTTCTTATATATATATTTTTTTTATTGCTATAAATTAAGAACATTTATTTATTAAATTTACATTTGCAACTTTAATTTCGTTTTACACTTTTATTTTATTTTTATTTTTTTTTTGCCTGCCATAAACAAATTCATTTTGATTTTCGCACAGCGCTTAAAAGTATGCAATGCAAATTTTCATTTAACGAGCTGACGGAAGCGACAGCACAAAAAAAAGAGAAGCAACAAAAAGAGCGACGTCGTTGTCGATGTCGACGTCAACGTAGGCGTTGCCGGCTAATTAATGAAGAGCTTTACGAGCATAAAGTGCAAAGCGAAGATCAAGGGCAAAGCGCGAGAGACACAGAGGGAGAGAGATAGAGAGAGAGACGGACAGTGGCAGGATTTTGCTACGTTTTTTGCTTGCACAATAAATATTGTGCAATGATTGTTGTTGCTATTGTTGCTGCTGCTGCTGCTTTTGCGAGTATCAGCGCTGCCGCAACGTTTGCTGCAAGGCGATAAAAATTAACGGTACTTAATACCAATATGGAAAATCATTAAGTGATTTATGGCACAACAACAAAGTGCGACAGGGGGACAGAGGCAGACAGACGTTGGCTGCGTGCAAATGTGCCGTGTGAAAGAAAGAGAGGGAGCGAGAGAGAGAGAGAGAGAGAGAGAGAGAGAGATAGACAGGAGAGAGCATGTAGCAACAAAATATAAATGATGAGATTAATGTTTGTCTGCGCATTTAAAGCACTTCGCACAGACAGTGAAGCCGCTGACCAAATGATAGACTAGTTAAATACCCGGCACTTGACATAAAATAAGCTAAGCTGTTGCAGTAAGCTTTAAACGCTGATTCATAGCACATGGCGCTGACTAAAGCTGCTAAAACTTTACACAAGTTGTGTATACCCTGCTGTGCACATATTTTGGCAGGGTATATCTTATAAAATCAATATACAAAGTACCTGCTAGCACTAGCAAAAGAAATTATTTACATTTAGCTGCTACTTTTATACAAGTCGTGCATACCCCACTACATATATAAATTGCCGGGTATGCACTTTGAAGTCGATTTTAACAAAATTTCTATTACGAATGTCAATTTTTAGCTACTACTTTTATACAAGTCGTGCATACCCCACTACATATATTAATTGCCGGGTATGCACTTTGAAGTCAATTTTAACAAAAATTTCTATTGCTAGCAAGCATATGCAAATTTTTAGCTGCTACTTTTATACAAGTCGTGTATACCCCATTATAATTATTTGCTGCCGGGTATGCATTATAAAGTCAACATTAAACGCAGCAAGTTAAAAAAACATATTGTTGCCCTGCGCTTACATTTATTACAACAGTTTTTCATTAGCAAAAGGCTGGGAAAAAAATTAAAAAAATTATTTGAAAATAATGCAAAGCTTGATTGAAAGTTGCACGGAAATGTTGTTTGCAACCTGTGTGTGAACTGTAAACTGTAAACTGTGACCTGTGATAAATATTTATAAATTTATTTATTTATAGTAAAAAGCATTATTTTATAGGCATTATAATTAATGCTTTAATTTTATGCTACTTTACCTGCCGAAATAATTAAAAAAAAATTTTATAGACATTTTATTTTTTTTTTCGTTATTTTTATTAATTTATTTATTTCAAAAATTCTGTTCATTAATATTTTTATTTTTACTATATTTTTTATATTAATTTATATTTATATACAATATGATAACATTGTTTTTTCCTAGCACTACAGATTTAGATTTAAACGCATTTTTATAATACAAATTACACAGTGCTTCAAAATATATATATACACACACACACAGACAGAGACTGAGACTGAGACTGAGGCTGAGGCTGAGGCTGAGGCTGAGACTGTGACTGTGACTGTGACTGTGACTGTGACTGAGACTGAGACTGAGACTGAGACTGAGACTGAGACTGAGACTGAGACTGAGACTGAGACTGAGACTGAGACTGAGACTGAGACTGAGACTGAGACTGAGACTGAGACTGAGACTGAGACTGAGACTGTGACTGAGACTGAGACTGAGACTGTGACTGAGACTGAGACTGAGACAAAGACTGAGACTGAGACTGAGACTGAGACTGAGACAAAGACTGAGACTGAGACTGAGACTGAGACTGAGACTGAAACTGAGACTGAGACTGAGACTGAGACTGAGACTGAGACTGAGACTGAGACTGAGACTGAGACTAAGACTGAGACTGAGACAAAGACTGAGACAAAGACTGAGACTGAGACTGAGACTGAGACTGAGACAAAGACAAAGACAATATAATAATATGTCAAAGTAAGCAATTTCCTTAGATTTTTCTTTATATGCGAAAACGAAAAAAAAAAATACAAAAGATAACAAAAAAGCAACAAGAGAAAAACAAATACAAAGAAAATTGAAATCAATATGAAAAAAAAACAAAACAAAAAAAAATAAATATAATTATAAATTTTAATGTAGATAAAGCAACAAAAAAATAAATAAAAATAAAATAAGAATGAAAAAAAAAAAAATGTGAAATGAAAAATAATTTTTCTGGTTTTTTTTTTGTTTTTTTTTTTTTTATTGTAGCAAGTGAAGTGAATTTCGCAGTGTTTCCTTTTTTATGTTGCCGCTAACATGTTTTTGTGTGTGTGTGTGTGTGTGTGTGTGGTGTGAGTGTATGCTGTTGTGCATGTGTGTGTGTGTGTGGGGCAAGTCAATTAACAAATGCGCCACATAAATTTTAATATCGAATACACATATTCGTTTGGTATTTTTTTTTTTATTTATTTTTTTTTTTTTTGGTATTTTGTTTAATCAAGATAAACGAGCTTTGCTCTTTCTCACTCTCACTCTCTCTCACACACGTTCTCTTTAGCTGTGGGGTAGCATGTTATGTGTGGCACAACACACACACAGAGACAGAGAGAAACACATACACACACACACATACACATTGAGCAGCATGAAGAGGCACATAGAGTAAGGCAAAGGACGAGATTGTGTTTGTGTTCATGTAGAGTTAAGGGGGACACAGCAGTTGCGTATTATTATGTGTTGTAAAGTGTAGAGTGCTGTGTGTGTGTGTGTGTGTGTGTTGCGCTGAGGCAGCTATATATATATATAGAGTATAGTGTGAAAGCCAGCACCAACAAAAAAAAAAGAAAAATAAAAATTACAAATTTATAGCAAAAAAAAAACAAAAAAAAAAAAAAAACCAAATGATTTTTCTTTTTGTTTCATCTTCTGCTTTGTGACTTGTAAGCAAACTGCAGCAGCAGCATCAGTAATACATCATCGCGGCACATCATCTTGTAGTAACAATGTTGTTGTCGTATAACTAGGCACCTTGGCGGCTGTGGCATGCAACAGTACAGCATTTGTTTTACTATCATTGGCAACAAGTGTTGTATCATTGATCAAATGTGTAACATTTGTTGTAACAGTTTTTACTTGCAATGTTGATAAATGTTGTTGCTGTTGTTGTTGCCGCAATAGTGGCATGCCACGTAAATGATGTATGCCATTTGTTGTTGTTGTTGTTGTTGCTGCTTTTGTTAATGTTGTTAATTCAGCTAGTTCAACATCATCATCATCATCATCATCATCATCATCAACAACATCTTCATCACTATAATCGCTTGTCAAGGCGCTGCTGCTACGCATTGAGCTTGCATAAGAATTTGGTGATTGCAGCAAGCGTGCATTATGCAGCTGCAAAGGTTGCCGCAATTGTTGCTGTTGCACTTGCAATGCTGGCGCTGTTATATCTTCCTCAGAGATATCATCAAATGCTGGCGGTGGCGTTGACATGCCTGATAACATGGCAGCAGCAACACGTGCTGTGCCACTATTGCTACTACTGCTGCTGCTACTAGTTGTTGCCATTGTATTATTACTGCTGCTACTATTGCCAATTGTACTGCTGCTAGCAGCAGCAACTGTAGTTGCAGCTCCAGTTGCAACAGCAATTGGTGTACGCATTGATGGTGTACGCATTTGTGTTGCCGTTGATGTTTTACGTTTCGAAGGGGAATGTTTTAATGGAAATGTTGGCGTCTTTTTAAAAACTTGTTTACCCATCGCATCCTGAAAACGTTTTGCATAAAACGATGGACGACATACAGATACAGTATCACCATTATATAATATACTTTTAAATGTATGTTCTAATTTCTTTTCCAAGCGATATGATTGCAATATATCAATAATACCAATATATAATAATAAACGTTCATCATTTTCTGAACGTGCTGGTATACCACCATTTGGTTCATCATTATCATATTCATCAAGTGTTGCATCTAAATCAGCTGTTATTGATTCCATTGCTGTTGAATGTGCTACTAAACGTTGACGATTCATGCTACGTGAACGATTTAAACCAACTGCCGATGTGCTTGGTATTGATGAATATGATGCAACTGTTTGTAATGCTAATTGTTCAGCATCATTAGTAGTTGTTGTAGTAGCAGTTGCTGCTGCATCATCATCTGTTTCACGACGTTGTAATTTTGCACGCGCATTACGTATACGTTCTTCACGTTTCTCTTTTGCAGCTAAATCTAAATTATGTATACCAACTAATAATGAATAATCCATTATTTGAAAACTTTCCAATACCATACAATCACGTTTTATTGTATTCATTAATGCCGTATATGTATCAGTTTCCAAGAATATACCATTTGGATGATGTTCCGCAAAATCAAGATCTTTAAATGTTGGACTTGCCTTTTGTCTTTCAATTTTTGATGCTTTACGACGAAATGTTGATCCTTTTAAATCATATTTTGCATGCATTTTAATATCCGATGGTAATAAATTATTCATTGCCACGAGACGTACATTTTTTGAATTATAATGAAAACAATAAAGACCAAAAAATTTTGGTAATAATGTACGTGGATTTTGTGAGAGATTCATATAATAACCAGGTAATAATTTTTGTAAAAATTCACATTCTTTTTTTTGTACCGTCTTTATAATGAATTCATCATCATTGGTTAAATAAAATATTGAACCAGACGCGCCCGGATTTGATAATTCACGCATTGGTGAATTACACATTGATATTAAAAAATCATCGGGTGCAATATTAAATAAATCACGAAAATAACGAAATGCAATTGGTGCAAAAACTTTAAAACGAAAATCACTATAATGATGTGCAGGAGTTAGCGATGAACCATCTGGTGGAAATGCTATTGTTTCCATTTCCCAAAAATCATTCATTAATAAATCACGTTTTGGTTTACTTGCTAAACTGCCAACAGTTACCGAGATGCCCAATTGTATTGAACCCATAATTTGTTTTGATTGAATTTTTTTATATGTTACTTCACCACCTTCGGCAACACGTCGATGTCCTAGTTTTTTTTCATGACGTGCTGCTGCAGCTGCACCAATTGTTGATGGATTACGTGATATTGTGGCAGCGGCGGCGGTGGCAGAATCAGCTTGCATTGAAGCATCACTATAAACTTTTGGTAATTGTGTCATTGCAATATTATTTGTTTCATGTTGCATGAATGCAATTGTTGCATCGCCGCCATGTTGTTGTGCTGCATCGCGAAATAATTGACGTGATGTGCTAGGAGCAGCAACAATTGTTGGCGCTGTTACTGCTGTTGCTGTGAGTGATGCTGCTGCTGCTGTTGCTGTGAATGATGCTGCTGCTGCTGTTGCTGTGGGAGATGCTGCTGCTGTTGCTGTAAGTGCTGCTGCTGCTGTTGCTGTAGGTGTTGCTGCTGCTGCTGTTGTTGCTGCTGCTGCTGTTGCTTCTGGTGTTGTTGGTGTTAACGGTGGCGGTGGCGTTCTTGGCGTTCTTGGTGTTACCGGTGTGCTTGTTGTTGCTCTTATATTGAATTCTTGCTGCTCAATGCTGCTAATCGCATTGCTGTCCAGCAATTGTTGCTGCTGTTGCTGTTGTTGCTGCTCATGTTGCTGCTGTTGTTGCTCCTCATGTTGCTGCTGCTGTTTGTTATTATTGTCATTATATTGTTGCTGCTGCTGTTCGTTATGCTCTATACTTTTCTCCAATTGCTGCTGCTGCTGCTGCTGCTGTTGATCTTTCACTTCTATTTGCATTTGCGTCGCTTGCTGCAATTCATTTACATCTTGCTGCTGTTGCTGCAACTCCAGTTGCACATGTTGTGCATGCTTCTCCATCTTTTACTTTTTTTTTCGTAATTTTTTTCTTGATTTTTTTTTATCACTGTCAAACAAAAATTGTCATATGAGTGAAAGACAGAGAAAGAGCTATAATATACAATGACAGTGGCTCACAAACTGTAGGCAAGGCGTTTAGCTCATACAAAAAAAAAAATATATATATATATTATATATAAAAAAAAAATTAATTTATTGATGATTAAGTCACCGCAATGAGACACAAAAACAATAAAAAAAAATAAATAATTATAATTGTCACGTCTCTGTGCAAAAAATTTGCACAATTTTAACTTGAAGCTTTGAACAGTTGAAAACCGACAATAAAATTTACAGTTTGAAGAGCGTTGAGCGTGAGAGTCATGCGAACATAGCGACTGTTGACTGCAGACTGCACCCAAAAGTTTTGCAATACAATTTTGCATAAGGTTTATTTTTCTTTTTCAAGCGTAATCGTTTATTTTTTTTCTTTTTTTTCTAGTATTTTTTTTTAGTATTTTTTTTTAGTATTTTTTCTAGTATTTTTTTAGTATTTTTTTTAGTATTTTTTTTGATTAGTATTTTTTTTCTCTAGTATTTTTTTAATATTTCTCATTCAAGCTGCATACAATTTGCATATGTTAAATTTTAATCTTTATAGTTTTAATTTTTCTATTTTTTTTATTTTTTTTTGTAAGTATTTCTCATACTCCGAGATTAGTCAGCGTAAAGCAGCTGCTGCACGAGTGACATTCAATACATAAAACGCGCTGCGTTTATCTTTGTTTATTCAATAAGCAACAACAATGAGAAACAACAACAACAAGTGACAATTCTACAAAGCAACAATTAACTTTAAGTAGCAAAAAAAAAAAAAATAAAATAAATTTATTTTCAACACGCGCAGCACAAGTTTAAAGCGCTGCTCAAACTGTTAACAGTTGTAAAATTAACAGCGCCGCTGTTAACGCTTAACAGCGAGACAACAGAGACTGCTGTTAACTATGAATTGTGTGTCATGGAATTTTCGTGTAATATAATCACAATAAATGCATACACATCAATTTTTTGTTTTTTTGGAGCATAGAAAGAGACAGCAATAGAGAGAGAGCGAGAGAGAGAGAGAGGTAGATGAAAATACAATTGTTTGCATATGGCGCAGACAATTAAATTAAAAGAATCAAAGAGCAAAAATAATAAAAGATAAAAAAAAAAATATATATAGATTTATTATTTTTGCCCCTGCTGCTGCTGCTGCTGCTATTGCTTTGATTTTGAAATGGAAAGCACAACAAAAATGAAGAAAAAAAACACACATATGCACAGTGGGAATGTTTAGCACAGGTGTGTGAATATTTATTTTTGTACTTGTCACAGAGACGTAAAGCGAGGCAGACAGATAACAGAGAGCGAGACGAAGAGAGAGTGAGAGGAAAAGGAGAAACAGAAACGGATACGGAATTATTTAGTATATGAGAAACATGTGTATGTCGAGAGAAATACATATAGATAACAATATATAGATATATATATATATATACTAGATATAGATACTAGATATATATATATATATATATATAGCAGCAGCATGATAACTTGGAAATGACAACGGAAAATTTTCACAATATATTTGAATGAAAATTCAACAAAAAAAAAAAATATATATATATATATATATATATATATCTGAAAACTAAGAAAAACTGCTGTTGCCAGTTAGCACGACTTGAAGATAATCTGTACAAATACAGACAAAGAGCAGCACTTAATGCTGACTGTATGATAGTTCGCCTGCTGCTGCTGCTGCTGTTGCTCACAAAATACTCTTTGAACTCAAACAAATGCTGGGTATAAAAAAAAAATTCTTTTTGTATATTGCTGCTGTTATTATTATTAGTTTTATGATTGTGGGCGTTGTGTTGGTATTTTTTTTTTGCTTTTTTGTCTAGTAGCCATTGGCATTTTATCTTATCAGCACAAAACGTTAAATGGTAAAATGGATGGTAAAAGTAAAAGTAAAATCGCTTATGAAATTGTTATGCTTTGATAAGAATAGCAAAATAACAGAAGAAATGCAAAGAGAGTGAGAGATAAAGAATCAACTGTTACTTAACAACCAGTTGAAAGTGATGAGCAGCGCAAGTAGCATTAACAACAGCTGACAGCAGCTTTAACAGAGCGCGCAAAGAGAGAGAGAGAGCAATAACTAACATTGGCACAGACTTAACAGAGGGGGCAGAGAGCAATAACTAGCATAGCGAGACTTAACAGGGGTCAGAGCGCGTAGCTAACATGAACAGCGCACAGAGCGCATAATTAACATAGGCAGCAGCTTGAACAGCGCGCAGAGAGCTTAGTTAACATAAGCAGCAGCTTTAACAGCGCGCAGAGCGCATAGCTAACATAAGCAGCTTGAACAGCCGCCTATAAAACATAATTAAGAGCAACGCATCAACTGAGCGTTGAACTAGTCTTAAGTGTGTTGAGTTTTTAAAGAGAGAGTTAATGTTAAAGTTGAATGCGCTCTGTTTAGCAGCTGTACATAGATCAAAGATCGCATATTATTACCACACAATATTATAATTGTTGTTGTAGTTATTGCTATTACTATTTTGTTGTTGTTGTTGATTGTAATTGTTGCTCGTTTTGTTGCCATTTGAAGGTATTTTGTGTTATATATATATTTTTTTTTTTTTGTAACATTTATGAGCAATTGCAATTAAACGCGTTGCCTTTTTGTTGCGGCCATTTGCTGCCATTTGAATTTAAATTTATTAGCGTACTTACACAAACAAAAACTGAGATAAAAAATATTGTTTTGCTTGATGTGATGTGATGGTGGAAACGGCAACGGCAACGGCGACGGCGGCGATGACGATGACAATGAAGAAGAAGTAGAAGCAACAGACAGGCGCACACAAAAATGCCGCTAAAGGTTACACATACACAAAAGCAGCAGCGGCGGCGGCGGCGACGTACGTTTTATCTCACTGCGCTTGTATGTGTGTGTGTGTGTAGATGTGTAAATGTGTGTGTCTGCGATTCTCTTTGCAACAAGTCGTTACTGTTGTTGTTGTTTGCCTTTTCGTTTTATTTGTTCGTCTAGTTCCTCCAGCCGTTTATTTATTTTTTTTTTTTTTTCACTGTATGCTGCGAATCTTTATTTTTATTATTCTGCGTCTCGTCGTTTCTCCCTTACTTTTTTTTTCTGCGCTTTGCCTTCATTCGTCAATTCAACTCTTTCGCTTATAGATGCTGATGCGACTGCTGCTACTGCGGGTAATGATGATGCTGCTGCTGTTGTTGTTGTTATTATTATTTTATTGCTGCGTCGTTTTGTAGTTGTTGCTGCTGCTGCTGTTGGCACGATCAATAAGCATTTATAATATCGTTTCGTTTGTTGTTGTTGTTATTGTTCTTGCATGCGCTTCTCGTTTTGTTGCTATATTTTGTTGTTTTTCGATTTCCAGTTGATAAATTGCTTTCATAATTTTAACAAAAATCCAACAACAATTTCAATGCCTCTCTATCTCTCTCTCACACACAGTCTGTATGTGTCTTTTCGTGTCTGTATTGTGTATCTGTTGTCTTTCTATGTATTAGTTGCGATGACGTCGGCGTCGTCGTCGTCGTCTTGGTCGTGGTCGTTGTCACAGCGGCAAACACAGAATATAGTGCTGAAGGGGAAAAAAAAAAAAATACAAATATTGTTTTTTTTTTCGTTTTATGTTTCGCGTAACGGCGACCACGGTAGCCGCATTATGTACCCGAACATTTCAAAAAAAAAAACACAGACAACACTCACAAAACGAAAATTCACTTGAATATTTATTTTATTTTTTGTTTTGTACCGAAAACAACAAAAAAGTTTTCTACTATTGTTTTAAAACAACGTTAAAAACAAAGTGAAATCTCTTCGTTTTTTTTTTCGTTCTCCTTTTGCTTTTTTATTTTCCTTATTTTTTTTTTTTTTTGCTATACGTTCGCAAAGCGCACAGCACAGCTGGCCCAAGTCATACGCGCAGAGCAATGAGTCAACGTTGAATGAGCATGAGAGTTTATTGCAATGCAAAGCATAGCGACAATGCCGCCTCTATCAACATATATGTTAGAGCAGTACAACTATACTAGACAAGCTATATGCCAGAATGAGTCAACAGGTTGTGCGCGCAATGCGTGTGTGTGTTGAGAGAGAGAGAGCTGTTAAATGAGAGCAATGTATGTTAACAGTTAACAGTGCTGTTAAATAAAATATAAAATCAACTGTTAACTATTATTTTTAGCGCCATCTAGCAGACAATTAATGTAAATTGATGTTGCGATCACATTACACAGATACAATAAAAATTTAAAAAAAAGTTAATCGATTGTATAAATGAAGTGTATATCGTACGTTACTTTATTTATCGTTCGATTTACAAAATGAAGTGAAATGTATGAAAGAAAGAAATCTAATTAAATTTAATAATCTCTAAAGTAATATATGAACTTTTTACTTGTACTTATACTTGTGCTTCTTCTTCTACTTTAACGCTTATTCCTTTGTGGCTTAACTTAATTAGATTATGGCTGAGCCATACAAAGTGTGTGGCCTGAAGCCAAAGCTAAGTAAAAATGCAAAAAAAAAAAAAAGGAAAATGAAAATGAAAATGATGCCCCATGCTGACCCGCTGTCGCAATTTTGTGGTGTTAATTTACAGCAATAACAACTAGCTGCGGAAGAGAAGAGGAAAAAAAAAAATTTAATGCGCCTCATTAGCGCACGAAGTAAGGCGTCGACGCTGTAATTTTCAATTGATTAAAATAGAAGTAGAAGCAGTAGAAAATAAACGAAATGAAACGAAAATGAAAACGAAATAAATAGAAAATTGTAAGCAGAAAAAAAAAAATAGAAAAAAAAAATAAACATAAAGTAAAACCACAAATCGATATTTATTGCGGGCGATGAGTAATTTTAATAGATGCCGCTCATTAAAAAAAAAAAAACGCTCATTACAAATGCCCAGCAGCCTGTCAACAACAACAACAACGGCAACAAAATGAAATTCCAATCTTATATAATCACACGATTTTGTATTTTGTACAAATAAATTGCATTTAACAATTGACTGAGCCTCGAGCTAGCTATAGCTATCTCACTTGCACTCGCATACGCATACGCATTCACATTTGCTATCTCTGTCTTGCACTTGCTTAATAGTGTAAAAATTTATGTACATTTCAATTTGCAGAGCTAGCAATTAGGGAATTGGCCGTGCAGGGCAGAAAGAGAGAGCATGAGAGAGAGAGAGAATGAGAGATAAGCAAAGGAATTTTGCGGCTTCCCAAAGGAATCAAAAAAAAAAAATAAAATTTCTTTTTGCGCTGCTTTTGCTGCTGCTTTTGCTGCTGCTTCTTCATCTTTCTGCTTTTGTTTAATTAGCAGATCGATAAGCAAAAAACTGTCGACAAATCAAATTCATATGCAAATGATAAATAATAATAAAGTTGTTTATCTAAAGCTACAACGAAAAGGTTAAATAAAAAATCAGGCGCAAAAGTTCGCAGGGCAATGGAAGGAAGTGAAGGTGAAGGTGAAGGCTAAGAGAAACTGGTTTTTGAGGTTATCAATTCGTCGTCTTATTGATATTAATATTATTATTATTATTCCTATAGTGCAAAGTCAGCAGCATTCTTAATATGTGAAGACACATGAGAGAGACAGAGAATGAGAGCGAGACAGAGATATAGAGTGGAGAGTGGAAAGATTGTTGCTTAGCAGCCAATTAATTGCGCTTTATCAACATGCTTAGAAAGGCAATAAGTGAATAAATGATGATGCTGAAGTCTAAAGACTAGAGAAATACCCTGTAAAAGCAGGCAACTATAGACCGAAAGAGTTTGGTAAGCTTTGATTTTCTAGACTAGCATATATACCCTGTAAATATCATATACTCTAAAGACAACTACTATTTACAGGGTATATATAAATGTACAAATTGTGCTAAAAGCAAAAGAAATGCGCGTGCCTCATAATTTATGCAATGCGCAACGCAAGAGCGACGCGACGCGACAACAACACCAAAAAAAAAAAAATACAGTTAACGGCACATTTTTTTGTTAGCCTTATAAGCAGCCAGGGATGGAGTGATGGACAGTTAGATGGAATGTCAGACAGACAGAGAGAAAGAGAGAGAGAAAGAGAGAGAGAGAGAGATAGAGGCAGATAGACAATTAAGCAGCCAGCGGGTCATTATCGTCTTTAAATATTGCTGAAAAAAAATAAAATAAAAAAAAAACGATAACAAAAGCAAATTTCAAGCGATTGAAATTGATAACAAAAAAAAAGAATAAGAAAAAAATATAAAAAAAAATTTTAAAAAAATTTAAATATATAAAAGAATATATGCAGCATATATATAGCATATATATACACTATAAAAATATATATATAGAATATATATCCTCATAAAAATATATATATATATATATATATATATATATATATTATATATAGAGTAGCAACTTATATTGCCATCAATATTTATTAATAATTTTTTTAAAGCGACGATTTCATTTAATTAATTTATGAGTGCGAGAATATGAATATTGAATATTGAATATTGAATGTCGAATATCGAATATGAATATAAAATATGTAAATCAATTTTTATATATACATATATATCTGAATAAGAAATATAATAATTATGTTAATATTTCTGACGCATTTATAATATTGAAATACAGCAAATAAATTCTTTCTTTTGTTCTCAGCCTCGCAGTCAGCAGAGCTCGCAGTCAGTTCAAAGTTGATTGAAAATAAACAGAAGAAAAAATAAAAAAAAAAAAACCAATGACAATTTTATACAATTTTTTTTTTTAACAGTTAAATGCAAAACTTAAAGAGAAAACTGTAATAAAAAAAATAAAATTAATTAAACAAAAAATAAAAATATATATAAAAAAAAAAAAATCAATATTAAATATTAAATCAAGCCAAAGAAAAGCAGTTAAAAATTCTTTGAACGCATTTAATAATTAAAAATTATATTTAAGCAATGGCTTGTACATTTTGCCATAATATTTTAATATTTATTTATTGTTGTTGTTGTTGTTGTTGTTGTTTGCTGTTTTTTTTTTGCATTTAATTTATAATTTTTAATACATTTTCATCCCAAGGGAAAAATATTGTTGTGCGGCTTTTGTGGTCCTTTGAACAGGATTTACTTAATTAACCGGCACTTTAATTATTTAATTATTAATCGACAACAGCTACAGCAGCAGCAACAGCAACAGCAGCAACAACAAGCCGCTGCATCAGCATCATCAGCAAAGCAGGCAGAATTTTAATAGTTTTGACATTTAAGTGGCAAATAATAAATTGAATTGAATAAATGCAAAATAAGCGCAATCAATTTTAATCACAAAATTTTAAGCATTTCCTTCATTTTATATTTATTGTTATTATTATTATTATTATTATTGTTGTTATTTTTGATAATTATAATTATTATTAATAATATTATTAAGTGGACGTGCTGGCAGCCAGGCAGTCTGCAGTTTTGCCAGCTGTTGCATTGATTATAACACAAATTATTTATTTAATGCGCTGCAAATGGAAGCTGACTTGTTTTTTTTCTTTTTTTTTTGTTCTCGTCTCTCGTCTGCTTTTATTAAAAATACACTAACAAGTGAAGTATTTACACTTTGAGCTGAGCTTTGTTGCACAGCTATTTAATTTGATTTATTGTATTTTTGAAGTTAAAATATTTATATAAAAATTATTTAATATATTTATCAAATTCTGTTGGAGAATTTTTTGCTATTTTTTGCAAATTTTCTTTTTAATAAATAAAATATTAAAAAATATCAATTTTAAATTTTTTTTTTTGAAAATTTAATCAAATTTGTTGATGAACTTTTTGATTTTACAATTTTTTTTTTTTAATATTTATAATATTAAAAAAAATAATTTTAAAATTTTTTTTAGAAAAGTTATGAAATATTTTTCAATTTTTCAAATATTTTGGAAATTTTTAAAAAATATTTTGGAAATTTTTAAAAAATATTTTTAATATTTTTTTCGAATATTTGTTGAAATTAATTTAAAAAATTCTTTGGAATTTTATCTATTTTTTACAATATTTTTTTTTTAATATTTTAAATTTCAAAAAAAATACATTTTAATTTTTTTCGAAAAGTTTTGAAATTATTTTTCAATTTTTACAAATATCTTGGAAATTTTTGAAAAATATTTTTAAATTTTTAATATTTTTTTTCAAATATTTGTTGAATTAATTTCAAAAATTGTTTGGAATTTTATCAATTTTTTACAATATTTATTTTTAATATTTGAAATTTAAAAAAAAAATAAACTTTTTTTTTTTTTGAAAAGTTTTGAAATTATTTTTAAATTTTGCAAATATCTTGGAAATTTTTGAAAAATCTTTTTGAATTTTTTTTTTCGAATATATGTTGAATTAATTTTAAAATCGGTTAATAAAATTTTCGATTTTTTTTTGAAAAATTTTTAAAAAATATTTTCGAGTATTTTAAAAATATTTTCAAACATTTTTTTCATAAATATTCTTCAATTTTGGCATAATTCCCAAAATTGTATTAGCAAATTTTCATTTTTATGTGTTTAAAATTTCATTAATTTATATTTAGAGTATTTTAAAATTTTTATTTTAATTTTTTAGCAATATATATATTAGCAATATATTTTTTTTAGTGTATGCAATGTTCGTCAATTATTAATTTGTATATTTAATTTATGTTATATATAATATATGTATATTTATTTTTTTTGCTATATATATATAAATGTATATGTACTTAACCGCACTGCATATTGCATAATTAATTGTTGTCATTCAAGTGACAAACAATTAAATAATAAATCAGTTTTTAAATAATTGTTCAATTATGTTAAATTTGCAAAATGTTTTACGATCTTTTACTCATACTCCGTCTCTCTCTCTTTCTTTCTTTCTCTTTACAGCTGTGGGCGTCAAGTTAAATGGTAAATTTATATTTTATAATTATTGAAAAACAAAAAACAAAAAAACAAATTGTAATAATTGTAAACTAAGCTAAAAACAATGAAAACAATAGCAACAATTGCCAAATGCAAGAATTAAATTCTTTCACATTCTAAATAAATTACAAAATGCACTGCAAGAAAATATGCATTGCAATGTTGTTGTTGTTGTTGTTGTAGCTATTGTTTCAATTGTTGTTCTTGCTTCATTGTCTTTCTTGTAAAATGTTAAGCTTCCTTGCGCCATATTTGTCATATTATGTTGCCGTTGCCGTTGTTGTTGTTGTTGACATTTCTTTTCAATGGAAAATCAATAAAAAATTTCTGTTAAATGTTATATGAAACATTAATTACACAC
The DNA here is from genome assembly GCA_037044475.1 of Zaprionus obscuricornis. Classification (NCBI taxonomy): domain Eukaryota; kingdom Metazoa; phylum Arthropoda; class Insecta; order Diptera; family Drosophilidae; genus Zaprionus; species Zaprionus obscuricornis. The sequence goes on along the minus strand of JBAMBR010000292.1, from coordinate 43,263 downwards.
AATTGCCAATGCTAACGGTAGCTAATGTTATCGACACCATTGTCTTTGATAAACATCTCATAATAGTCAGCAACAACAACAGCTACAACAGCAGCAGCATAGCATCATCATCATCCGCTAGCATCTAGTTTTAGAATGTGAATGTTGACTTGACTTTGCAAGTGGAATTCTTGAAAGTCTGTTTCTGGTTTTCTGTCTGTGTGTGTGTGGTCGATTGGTCGTTCAGTCAGCCTTGTTGCATGCCCCATTGGCTAAATGTATATACCGCCTTGTTATTAAAGCCTTGACATGATCACTTTTGAAGAATTCTTGCTACTTAACTAGCATCAAAACAATGTAATCGATGCTCTTTAACACGCTGCAACAAAACATGATATCATATGTTGCATGCATACATGCATTTGCCCCATAAGCTAAATATAATAATATATATAAAAATATTGCAAAATCATTGCCAGCGTGATTGACAAATTGATTGATTGACAATTAGAAAGATAAAGAGGAGACGTAAGCTGTACGTGGAGCGTTACACGTGTTCTAAATTATACGAAAGGGTCTTAAAAAAAAGAAAAAGGTTTAGCTGCTCTCTCACTCCTGCACTGTCTAGCTGTCTCTTTCTATTTACACGTCTGTCTATGAAAAAAAAAAGTCAATTTCATTTATTATAAATAATTTTTCCCTTGTCAAGTGATTAATCATGTCAACAAAATGTAAAAATTAATACTAATTATTGCCGCTCAATAAATAAACAAATAAAAAATAAATAAAAATGTTGAAAGAATTGAGAATATATATATCTAGGTATATATCTAGTTATATATCTAGTATATAGTCATATATGTCAACATCTGTCTTTTGACTTTATAGTTTAAATATTGTTATTTTCTCTGTTTTTATTTTTATTTTTGCCAATTCTTTTGTCTTTTGTTTACACAATGAATATCAAGTTCTGCTTCCACTACTACTCCGACAATGAATCATTCATTCAGTTCATTATGATATAACATAGCATAATATGCAAAATATATAATATTATCATATATCATTTGATTGATTTTCAATGGAAATATCGATGAATATATATTTTTTGTTATTCAATTGTTCAAAGTGAATGTTTTGTCTATAGTCAAACATCGACACTTCTTTAACTTATCTCTCACTAAATTCTATTGATAGCTTTACTTTTATTTATAATGTTTATAGTTTTCCAAGACGTATCTACAATCTGTTTTAAAGTCAACAACCTCTTAAAGTTACTTTCAGTAATAGAACTTTTAACAAACAATTTACTTTTATTTATAGCTGGATATACATAGCTATAGCTACATTTTAATACTAAATTCTACAAAATTTCACAATCTTATCTCATTTTTTGAAACTGCAGAGAGAGAACTGTGTCATAAGATAAGATTGGCTTAAAACTACAGACAGTTGCAGTTGCTTTTTATTTCTGTCTTTCTCCAAAAAAAAAATTCAATTATTTCTTTACCGAAAATATACATATACAATTATAATGCCCAATTTTGGGTGTAGGGTGACCAATATACAAATGCTTAGTCAACATTTGTTGTTAGCAGCTACCAGCTCATGAGATCAGTCTGCGAAAGTGTGTTTTGGGAAGTAGAAGAGTAGAGGGAGAACATAGCTTGTATATTTTCCAGGTTTTTGTCCCTGTCGCATTATTTCTCAGAGTTGGATAGAGCATGACTCATGGGAACTACAATGAATACGACATGAAATTGCCGCATTGAGAACATTAAGATATATAAAAAAAAGCACAAATACGAGTAAGACGAAGCACGGAAGAAACAGATGAAGATGTAGAAGAAGAAGAAGTAGAGGAAGCAGAAGCTAAAGAAAAACATACGTAAACAAAAGCGCGCAAACGTAAACGTATGACGTTATGACGATAAAAAAATCCCTGAGTCATAAACGATGCTTGGAATCATCAGGAAAGGGGACGATTATAAGCAGTAAGCTTCAAGTGCGAATGGGTCGTGAAATCGTGCACTAATTAAGCTAAATAATGTTGGGCGTATAGTCGTCGTAATGCTAAGCGTAATATGAAATATTAAAAAAAATTATTTTTTTTTATTTCACATTTTTATTGATAAGCAATGAAAATATTATTATTTTTTTTTTTTGTTTTTTTGTTTGTTGTCTTATCGGATTTGTGTTTTGCTTATTGGGGTCAAAGGCATAAATAGGCAAAAGCCTTACAGAAAGCACATTTTTATACACACACAATATAAATATGACTGTAGATAATCTGATTATGGAGATGGGGAAGTTGTGAGACTTGGAGTTGAAGTTGTTGTATTTGTGGTGACTTTGTGGTATTCAATTTTTTTTATAGCTTAGTCGAACTTACCGTTATTATTATTATTATTAGTAGTATTGCGGTGTATCGATAAAGTAAAGTCGAGGTAATCCTCTATTTGGTATTAATGTCGTTTAGTTTATATTTATAATAATATATTTCAAGCACGTGTCATTTGTTTATGGTCAAGTATATTTTTTATTTACACAAAAGAAAACACAATAAATATCTAACACAAACACACACAAAAATATAAACACCAGTAGTTGTTGTTGTTATTATTATTCAAGTGCAAAATGAATGAATGGTAGCATTTATAAAAAAAAAACAAATGCTGTAAATAGTTTTACACTAGACGCTAAACGGTAAAACACACAAAGCAGCACACACGAAAAGACGACAAAACGAAAACGAAATATTTACGCGACGATCGTAACGTTTGCGTCTGCGTTCTTTGAATGTTCACAGCAGAATGAACAGTGAACAGTCTGCCCGCTGGCTCTACAGTGTTAAGCCCACAGCAAGCGTAGCCAAGGCAGAGAGTTGTGAGAGCGAAAGCCAACGATTACGTTGAGCGAAGGTGCTGATGGTGGTGGTAGTTGATGTGTGCTGAGCGGGGCACAGCTGCCGTGTGAAATGCAGTGAGAGAGTAAGAAAAAAGAGAAAGAGTGAGAGTGAGCGCAAAGGTAAGCTGAGAGCACATGCGCTATCAGCTCTAAGCAGCTGCCGCTGCGCCCAGTTTTTCAATGCACGATTTATACTCCCCTTGTTATTATTGTTGTTGTTGTTGTTGTTGCTTTTGTTTGCTTAATCATATTGTACACAAGTTTCGCATAATGCCGCAGCATTGTTCGCTTCATTGCTTGTTGTAGTTGTTTCGTGGTAGTTTCTGTTTTTACTGCTGCTGCTTCTTCTTCTTATGCTTTGTTACTCTTTCTTATCACTCACTGTGTGTGTGACTGTGTGTGACTGTGTGCTTGCCGTGACGTACCACACACAGCTGTTCGCTCTATGAACAAGAAACCGGTAGCTAAAACGTGCGAAAGAGAAGAAGGAGCTGAAAAAAAAAAAATTGCAGTCTGACTGAGACTAAGGTGTGATCTTCACAGGCTGCTGCTTAGCTCGGTCGCTCGCTCTCTTTCATTCTTTCTTTCTTGCTTTGTTTGACTCATCAACGTTTTGAGCATGCGCGGCATTTCATTCTTATTTAACTCTCAGCTGCTGTGATTTTTTTTGTTTTTTTTTTTTGATTTTTTTTTTCGTGTTTTTGTATTCTTCTTCTTCTTGTATAATTACGCACATTTTTTGGCGCTTACGTTTATTTTTCTTGTTTGTTGTGTCATTTGCATAGTAGACGAACACGTTAATTGTACGCGTTGTGCTGCATGCACAACGTCTGTTGCGAGGTGCGTTTCATAAGTCTTGAGGAATTTCCGTTACGAAATTTTTATTATTTATTGATAAGTTGTCGACGCTTGAAATTATTGATAACATTTCTAAATAGGTTTATGGCATCGGCAGAGTAGTTGAGGTAGTTGCTGATTGATCGATATAGATAAAAAATAAATTGTGTAAACATTTTTCAATTAGTTTGTTGAAAGTTTTTTATTATTATTATATTTTTGTGTGTGTGTGTGTTAATATAAACAATTCGTTTGTCAATTAAACAATTGAAAAAGTCGCAATAATTATTATTATTATTATCGCCGCCCACGTCGACAACAATTAAAGCAACCCACGCTCAAATGTTTAAAGTAATTTTTGCCAATTTTATAACAATTTACAGCTGACAAAATCTATAAAGTCAAAGGCAAAAGCAGACGAAAAAGCCAACGCGCGCTTCAAGTGCGTGAAAGTAGTTAAAAAGCAATATGTGTGAGATAGAGAGAGAGAGAGAGAGAGAGAGAGAGAGTTACTGGTGAGAGGGGTAAGCGACTGTAGTGAAGCCAAGCATGCATGCAAGCAGTGTGAGTGAAAAGAAGAAGAAGTAGAAGCTGAAGAAGAAGCAAAACAATGAAGAAGAAGCAAAACAATGAAGAAGAAGCAGAACAATGAAGAAGAAGAAGAAGTGAGCGAGATACGTAAGCAAATTAAAATTGAAAACAAATGACAAAAGCAGCAAAATGATGATGAGCAAATGAACAACAGCAAGCATATGCTGTAAGTGTAAAGAGTAGCGCGCAATGCAACGGTAAAATTTGGCGCTGCACTGTGGGCAAAAGTTCATATAAAGCAATGAAAATAATGCGTGATAAATAAATATAAAAAAATATATATAAAAATTAATAAATATAAATATTAATAAAAAAAAAATTTTGTAAAATATATAAAATGAATTTTGTTTAAAACTTTTGCTATAAAAGCAAGCTAACCTATAGCTAAAAACATTTACAGGGTACAATGAATAGTTGTACTTGCTAGAGGGAAATAAACTTGCGACAAGAATGTTGAACTATTTTGCCGAGAAGAAAATCGTGCCAAGCACACAAAAAAAAAAAATATAGGAAAATACACAAACAGATAGATAGGCAAGCACACATATGTAAGCAGAAAGAGAGTGAGTGAGAGAGAGAGAGAGAGAGAGTGAGAGGGAGTGAAAGAGACTATAGCATATAAAGAAAGTTCAGAGTGCACACGTTGAAAGGAATTTCGTTGAGCGAGCAATGTAATTTGTCAGTTCAAAGACCTTTGCACGTAAGCACAACAACAACAACAACAACAGCAATAAGAAGCAGAAGAAGAAGAAGAGAGAAAAAACAGAGCAAAGCAATATACGGGCAGCAGCAGTAGTAGAAGAACATTCAACAACAGGAAGAGGATGCAAGCTAGGATCTACGTGCATATTTTCAACGAGATGTTTACACACACACACACACACACACAGAGAGAGAGTACTGCTTGCGGTAGTTTGAGGGAACTGCAAGGCAATAGACAAATGTGCCAAGTGTGCAGACGTGAGAGTGCGATAGTTCGCTGCCGCAAGGCAAGCAAGTAAAAGAGAGAGACAGAGAGAGAGAGAAAAAAAAAAACAAAAATTGTAATCAATGTATTTTTGTCACGTTAAAGAAATTTAGACTGTTGAAGCAGGCAAGAAGAAGAAGAAGAAGTAGAAGCAACAGCAGCAGCAGCAGCAGCAGACGACAACTGAGTGTAGAGCAATGCAGCTGCAGTTGTTACAGTTGTTGTTGTTGTTGTTGTTGTTGCTGCTTGAAATAAACATAAATTGTATAGCTGCCGAAAAATTTGCACGGCAAAAGGAAATCTGAGCGCACAAAGGATTCACAGCGCTCGCCTATAGGTACAAAAATACGCACAAACAGTTACTGAGAGTGCGAAGAGTGTGAGAGTGAGAGAGAGAGATATGAAATGTCATTTCGTTAGCTGTAATTATTCTCATTGTCGCAGCTGCCTTTGGCGCGAGACGCTTGCAGTCTCTGTCACACTAACAGTTAAACCTTAACTCTGCTCAAATATCGCTCTTTCACTCTCTCTCTCTCTCTTTTGCTTTGCAATTGCTCAATTGCATGTTAGTTTTGGCTGCCCTACCCCCCCCCCCCCCCCTAACACTAACCCTCTGCGCTCTAGCTAGTTCGTCAGTGATGTGTGCCTTATGCCATGACTTTTTCATGTACAATTCACCCTCTGGCAATGCGAGCAGCAAAACTAAAGAAAAAAGTAAAACTTAAGTGCATTATGCGCTGCCAATGTCTGCCAGCTGTCTGCACCCCTATTGCTAGCTACCTCTCGCTCACACTTGCACTCTCGCTCTTTCTTATCGCAGCGTTGTACAATTGCGATATGCTGCATTTTCGTATAAAATTTATGAGCAAAGCGTGTAGCACTTCTACGTTTATTTATAGACAAAACTCGCGCACTAATTGCACAACGATATTAAAACTAAGAAAAAAAAAACAACAACAACATAAAAATCGAGTGCACATAAATTCAAACTATATTGATAAGGCAAAAAAAAAAAAAAAAACTATTGCAAAATATGCTACAACTTAAAACTGATAAGTTTACTAAAGGTTCCAAATGCTGCCGTCGGTGTCGAGTTTGAACAAAGTTTTTAGTCAATGGACAGAGAAAATTTATATAAATTAAATATGTATAATATATAAATAAAATAAAGAAATATATACAAGAAAATATAAATATATATAAATAAATAAGAATTTAATATTTATATATGTATATATATTTTTATATTTATTTATTTTGTTTTGCATTTATTTTTATTATTAGAATTTTATATTATTTATGGTATATAATATTGTTAATTTATATAAATAAAATTGTAATATTTATATATTATTTTATTTTTATATATTTTCATATATTATTTTTATATATTTTTTATATAATATTCTTAACTTCAATTGTTTTAAATTTGTATTACAATTTTTCAAAATTTATTTCTCACAGCTGTCTAAATGTAAGTTAATCTGTTGTCGGCGTATGGAGTGGTAGAAATTTTTAGTCAATGAATATAGGAAATTTATATAAATAAGAATTATATAAAAAATCGAATATTTTACTTTATTTATTCAATTTTAAATTTAACATAATAATTTATATATTATTTTATTTTTATTTATTTTCCTATAATTTTTTTATGCTATTTTTATATATACATTTTTTTAATATTAATATTTTGTATTATTTATATAAATTGTTTTAAATTTGTATTAAAATTTTTCCAAATTTATTACTCACTGCTGTCTAACTGTAATTTGATCAGTTGTCTTCGTATAAAATGGTAGACATTTTTAGGCAATGAACAGAGGAAATTAAATTAAAATGTAATATTTATAAAGTATTTTATTTTTATATATTTTCCTATATTTTTTTTTATTTTCTTTTTTATATTTTTTCCTAATTTTTTTTTCTATTATTTTTATATATTTTTATTTATTTTCATATATATGTATATATATATTTTCTTTTTATATTATTTTTATATATTTTCATATTTTTTATATTATTTTTATACATTTTTTTTTTATATTATTTTATATATATATTTTTTTAATATTTTCCTAATTTTTTTTTGATATTATTTTTATATATTTTCATATTTTTTTTTATATAATTTTTATATATACATATATTTTTTTAATTTTATATTATTTATATAATATTCCTAATTTCAATTGTTTCAAAATCTTATTACTCATTGCTGTCTGTCTAAATGTAATTTGATCGATTACGAATCACACAGCACATCACATCAGAGCACAGCACAGCACAGCACAGCACATATGCGTTAAAGATAACGGCATTAATGACGATGCTGCGCAGCTGCGACGATTATCATATGATTCATGCGCCAATTTTTACATGTGTCAGCAAACGCAACTGAATCAACAAAAGAGTAAAGAAATCAATGAGCGCTATCGCTCTCTCTCTTCCCATCTCTCTCTCTATCTCCGCGCTACACTCTTACTTTTCTCCATGCATAACACCTTCAACGTGCCAAGTTGACAAAAAAAAAAAAATGAAACAAAAGTAGCTTGAAAATTATTATTTATTATTTATTATTTCTCATAATCGAAAAATATCAATAAAATCGCTTTTTATTTTTTTTTTTTAATATTTTTTGTTTGCTACGCGCAATTGGACTCCTTGAAGGCGCCGCTCATATTGCACAGTTATTATTATTATTTCAATATTTTTTTTCTTACTTTTTTTTTTGATGTCTCAGCATTTTCCATAGAGTCGCTGTCGCTGTCGTTGTCGCTGCCGCTGCTTATCATTACCGTGTGCGGCTCTGTGTCATCATAAAGTAAAGAAAAATAATTTAATGTCGACGACGACAGCGACGACATCGCTGCGATTCAATGCAAAAGCAAAAGTAAACGCAACGTCGCGCCAATGGCATCAAAATACAAAGCGCGCATAGACAGAGATAGCGCATGACAGCAGCAGTCGACGTCGACGTTGACGACGACAGCGACGTGAACAGCAACAAGTCAGCGTTGTTTACCTTGTGTCAGTTGTCAATGCAGCGTGAAACTGGCGTCTAAAGTTCCACAGAATTTTTTTTTCTTTTTTTTTTTTACTGTTATCAGCAAAGTGTACATGCTGCTGCTGCTGTTTGCTCAACTCACCTCAACGCAGCTCAGCAGACCCCTTATCCCACCCCACGCTCTCACTCTATCTCTCTCCCACTCAGTGTTCGCGCTATCAGTGCATTGACATTGTTGCTCGCTGAGTCAAGCAACAAGCTGACTGCTATGAAACTCATGTACATATAAATTTGATAGCTAAATCTAAGCTTGAGTTTTATAACAACTTGCTTTATATGCAGTGCAAAAATATCAATGAAAAACAAAATCTTTGCTTGCTGCTGGTTTTACCGTTAAACTGCAAATCAGTTTTTTTTTTATTTTTTTTTTTTGTGTTGCTAGTCATGTGCATTTTATGCATTGAGGCTTAGTTAGACTTGTTGTAAAGCGCTCAAGTGGCGCTTATTAAGTCATAGCCAATGTAAAAGTTCGCAGCAGCAGCAGCAAGCACTTGACGTTCGCCCACACAAGTATGCTATACATTAAGGCAGCAGCTGCTGCTGCTGATGCTGCTGCTGTGGATGTGCATTGTGTTCATTGTCGTAATTTACTATTTTAGTAGCTTACACACACACACACACTCCTTCGCTCTCTCTCTCTCTCTCTCTCTCTCTCGCTCTCTCCCTTTCTCCCTCACACACTAACCGCTGCTATTGTTTTTAACGCCGCTTGTAAACGCCGCATCGTGTAAAAGCAAAGAGACAAAGCTTAATATAAACAAAAGCAGCAGTGCAAGCGAGATAGCTATAGTCTGTGTGTGTGTGCATGTGTGTTTGAGCACGCTTCACTTGAGGCGCATTGTTGCTTAAACTTGTGCTGAAAAATCACACAATTTACAAGTGTTGCTGGCAACAACAACAAGAAGAACCACAAGCATGCTGTGGCCTATCTGCCACAATACAAAAAGCAACAAAAAGCAACAAAAAGCAACAAAAAGCAACAACAAGGGCAACAAGTTAACAATGCAGCAGCAGCTTTATATATATATATATATATTAACAAGGCGCAAGCAGACAACAGCAGTTGCTGTCGCACAACAAGCAACAAAAACAAAAACAACAAAAAAAAAAGGCGAAAAATAATACTGTTGACAATGAAGCAAAAAAAAACAAGCGAAAACATTGCATAAACTTTGGCCGCACGCGCACGTCTCTGCGTTGTGTGTGTTTGTCGCTGTCGCTGCGCTTTGAATTGTGTTAAAATTTATGCTGTGGAAAATAATGCGATGTGGCAACGCTGCTTACTTCGCTTTGATGCTTGTAAGCTTTAAAGAAGACAGCGTAAAACTCTTTTTTTTTTCTTTTGCTTTGCCATTATGGTTGCTTATCGGCATGTTTCGCTCTTACTCCACACACACACACACGCACTCTCACTCACACACGCACTCTCACTCACACTCACACTTCATTCATATTCATCCTGCTCTCCCACTCATGCCTTGTGCAGGCCAACGCTTACGCTCACGCTCACTTCAACTTACACTCATGCTCTCTGGCAGCATACGCTACGCTCACCCCACACTCTCTCTCACTCTCTCTTACGCGCGCTCATGCTTTTGCCTTGCTCTTTGTATGTGTGCAATAACATATGTAGAATATGCGCTGCCGCTGTCGCTGCCATCGCGGCTGCTGTCGCTACTACTGCTGTTGCTGCGGCCTGTGCGTGGATTATGTAACACAATTCGCTGCATTTGAACAATGCATGAAGCTTTTGTTGTTCTTGTTTGTCGTTTTTCTTTTTACTTTTTCTTTTTTTTTTTTTGTGTTCTCTTTGGCCAAAGGCAGCAGCAGCAGCAGCAGCACAGACAACACACAAAATTTTGCTGCTACTGTTACTCTATCTACACTTTTGCTGTCTGTCGTCTCTGCTTTACTTTTCTCTCTCTTCTATTTTTGTAAGTTTTGTAAGTTGCGCTTGGCGCCTTTTATTTCAGTGAAAAAGCCAAAAAATATTTGAACAATTTGCGCTTGCAGATTTCCTTTGGCAGCGACAGCGACGGCGACGGCGACAGCCGCAAAGTGCGCTAACGGCCTTTTGCTTTACTACACAGCGAGCTCGCCTGACTCTCTGCTCTTGCTCTTGCTGCTGCTGCTCTTGCTCTGCTTCTGCTGCTGCTCTGCCCACCTCTACAGCATCACACTTGCACTTGCTATCTCTCTCTCATTCTTTCTCTTGCACTTCTGCTGCTGCTGCTGCTGCTGTTTGTCTAGTCTCACTGACTCGAGACTTTAGCACTTGCACTCTTCATCTCTCTCTGTCTCTCTCTCTCTTTCGCTCTTGCTGCTGCACTCGTTTAGCATCGTTAAGCTTTCCACTTTCCGCTTTTGTGTTTGTGTGTGTGTGTACGCCGGCCACATTTTTCAGTGCTAATATCGTTAAAATGTTATTACAACGTAGTTTTTGCTTTAAATTTCGCACTGCTCACCCCTCGCTCTCTCTCTCTCTCTCTTTATCTGAATTTCTCTTTTACTTTTTCTATGTTAGCAAAAAAAAAAAAATTAATGTTAGTTTTGTTTTTGCTTCGTCGTTTGCCGGATTTTCGCTACATCGTGTAAAATTAATTGAATGTTGCGCTGCCGCTGTCGCTGGCGTTGCCTTGCCTCTGCTGCTAAGCATCTGCTGTGCGAAGAGTACTGTGTATGTGTGCTGTGTGTGTTTGTGTGTGTCTGTTCGAGGTTTATAATTTAGAAGCTCAGCATGTTGGCAGCTGCTTAAGCGCACGCCTTGCACAACTAACTATAATACTTAGTACAATTGTATGGCGAGGAGTACTTTGTGGGGTGTGGAGGGAGGGGGGGGGGGGGCCCAATTGTTATTACAAAAAAAATTTATAAAGTTTACAAAACGTTGAAACTATTTTGCACTAAATTGCATATGGCTAAAGTGTGCGAGCGAGAGAGAGAGAGAGTGAGAGAAAGAGAGAGAGAGAGAGAGAGATTAAGGATGAGAGAAAGTAAAGGGTACATATAAGTGCATAGATTTAGCTATATATGCTCTCTCTGTCTCACTCCTCGTTCTCTCTATCACACTCCTCCATCTCTCTGTCTCACTCCTCGTTCTCTCTACCTCACTCCTCTTTCTCTCTATCTCACTCCTCGCTTACTCTGTCTCACTCCTCACTCCTCGCTCTCTCTATCTCACTCCTCGTTCTCTCTATCTTACTCCTCCATCTCTCTGTCTCACTCCTCACTCCTCGTTCTCTCTACCTCACTCCTCGTTCTCTCTATCTCACTCCTCACTCCTCGTTCTCTCTATCTCACTCCTCGCTTACTCTGTCTCACTCCTCGCTCTCTCTATCTCACTCCTCGCTCTCTCTATCTCACTCCTCGTTCTCTCTATCTCACTCCTCTCTGTCTTACTCCTCGCTCACTCTGTCGCACTCCTTGCATTCTCTGCCTCACTCCTCACTCTCTCTCCCTCTCTCACACACACTTTCTATATACATATAACGGTACATGCTATTAAGCTCTGCTGAGATTATGCTGTCGATTTTTAAGCTTTTTTTTATTTTTATTTTAGCTTTTGCGGCTAAAGTTGCCGCATAAGTTTAGTTTTTGTAAAACTGTGTAGAAAACTTTATAAATTCCTTTAACTAAATATATACTACATCAATTAGATTTTTTCTCACAGTGTATACACTAAATATTAGTATTTCCAAAAAATAAATGAGCAAAAATTTCGAAAACATAAATGAATAAAAATATAAATTAAATTGACAAAATTGTTATAAGAAAATTTGATTATTTAACTTTAAGTTATATGTATATCCTGTCTGTCTCTCTGTATCTTTCTCTCTCTCTCTCTCTCTCAGTCTCTATCTCTATCTCTTTCATGGACTGTAGCATGTGTTTATCAGTGCAACAATTTGATTTCCTATTTGCTTAACTTTTTAATTCAATCCACACTTGACTTGACTTTTATCTTATCAAAGTTGTCTTTCTCTCTGTCTTACACACACTCTCTCTCTCTCTCTCTATGTGTATCTGTTGAGTTATGTTTGGATTTCACTTCAGTTTTTGTTTTCTCTGTTTTGCTGATACGATTAACTGTGCTTTGCAATATACTAAGAAAAATCAAGTCTTTTTTTTTTTTTTTTGTAACCCCTTTGGCAAAGCGTCGCATAACGTAAAGTAGAAGAAAATAAAAATTGTGACAAATATTTATTTATGCTTTAAGTTTATTTTTTAAATGCTCGCAGCGATAAGCGTAGATACAGTATTTTTTTTTTTTTTTTATTTGCTTGACTGACTGAAAAGTTGTTATACACCATATCCCACTCCTCACTCCTCACACTTCACTCCACATTATAAACGCTCAACCACAACTAACGGTCCAGTTTCCAAGAGCTACAAGTCAGAGAGAGAGAGAGAGAGAGAACATTGTGTGTTGCTGCTCGGTTTAATAATGTTTTGCAAATATTTGCTTAAATAAAGGCAAAGGCAAGCATATTTTACTGAGCAAATCAGTTAGAGTGAGATAGCAAGAGTGCGAGTGTGGTGAGTAAGTTGAGAGAGTTGAGCAGCAGACGTGCAAAGAAATATTGCGTTGCGATGATAGCTCAGTTTCATATTGCATAAGTAAAGTAAAGCAAGAGAAGAAGAAAATGAAGCAGCATACATTACTATCAGCAGAATATTTTATATATATTATATATAATATATATAAATTTTGACCTTGATAGAAAATTACAACAATAAGAACAACAACAACAACAAGCAAAACCCACGCAATATACGCAATGCACTAATGATTAGCTTGTTCCTTGTGTTTTGCCACAATTATTGCGTAGGAGTTTTTGCCAACTTGCGTGTCTCTGTCAGCAATGTTCGCTTAATTAGAAATCTATCTCACTCTAACACATCGCCTTTAACTCAAGGCTCACTTATGCTTACATGTGCCGCTCACTCACACACACACACATGCAGACACGCTCAGACTGAAACTCACATTCGCTCACTTAGACTGAAGCTCACTTTCGCTCATTCCCATACTCACGCTCATTCCCATATTTACACTCATACTCACGCTCACGCTCTCGCACACTCAATCTCACGCTCACTCACGCGCTCTCTCTAGCTATGTATGCGTCTCAAGTGGCAAACTAGTTGTACAAATATATTCAACGCGTGACTATGATTTATGCAATGTGTAGAACATGAGTGTAAAATGAATAAAATGAAGATACACCCAATGAATAGAATATCACTCAGTGAATATACACTCAATGCTCAAAAAACACTCAATGAGAAATTACAATATTTAACTCAAGGCTGAGAAGCCTGCGCAGCCAATTTCAACACAGCTTCGATCATCGTTGCTCAGCTTGCACAGCAATGTGGTGAAATTGATTTTGTGAGTGTAAGCGCAAGAGCGTGGTGAAATTGTCTACAGCAGCTAAGAGAGCAATGATTTGAAAGCTTTAGTGTGCGCCTAAAAAATGCAAAAAAATAAAAAGAATAAAATAAAAAAAAAGTGAAAATACATTAAATTAAATTCAATTATTAAACTCAAATAAATTAAAATTAAATGAAATTATAAAAAAAAATTATAAAATATAAAATAAATAAAATTATAAATTATAAAACTCAAATAAATTACTTAATTTTAATATAAATTAAATTGAATTTTAATTATTTAAAAAAATAAATAAATAAAAAAAAACATAAAATAAAAATAGAAAAAAATTAAAATCAAATTAAATAATAAATAAAATAAATGAAATTATAAATTATAAAAAATAAAAATAAATTTTAATTAATTAAAAATGCAAAAAAAAAGGAAAAAATAAAATAAAAATAGAAAAAAAATTAAAATTACTGAATTTAATAAGAAATAAAAAAAAAATTTAAATAAAATAAATATAATTATAAATTATAAAAAATAAACGCAAGTAAATTACTAAATTATACAAAAAATTAAATAATATTTCAATTAATTAAAAATTCAAATAAAAATTAAAAAAATAAAAACAAAAATAGAAAAAAATTAAAATAAAATAATAAATAAAATTAAAAAAAAATATTAAATTATAAACTATAAAAAATAAGTAAATTAGGAAATAAATAAATTAGGAAATATTAAAATAAATTTAATAAAATTATAAATTAAATTTAAAATAATAAAAAAAAAATTAGCAAAATTATGAAAAAAAAAATATCAAATAAAGTTTATGTTTTTTACAAAATTTTTAAAAAATTTAATAATACCAAAAATAGAAATTTCCACGACTTTAAGAAGTCTGTTTAAATTTCAGTGAGAGTGTGGTGAAATTGCTAAACTCAAAATAATTGTCAGCTATTGTATGTGCCTCAAAAAAAAATAAATAAAAATATTTAAATTTTATTTATTAAAAATAAAGAAAAATTTAAAATAAATATAAATAAATTTTCATTTGCCTTAAATTTGTGTATAAATTTTAAATTTCCATATATATTCTATAAATTTTGAAGGAAATTTCTATGAAAATTTCTATAAAAATTTCTATATGAAAATATGCATGTGTGTATGTGTGTGTGTGTGTGTATGTGTGTGTATAAATTGTCAGTTTGCGAAGCGAGACAATTTTCCTGCTGGCATTTTCTTATCAGCGATGAAAAGTGAACTATTAGCCAGTGGGCCATTACACCGAAAGGCGCTCAACTGCGACAAACTGTGAGGCGCGTGTGGCATGTGGCAACACGTAAGAATTACCCTGACTACGCCAACAAAAAATAAAAAAAAAAAACATTGACGGGTTGCCTCTAAGGCGTTTTGCCTTTACTCTGCATACATTCACTAGCTTTCCCTCTATCTATCTCTCTCTCTCTTTCTCTTTCACTCTCTCTCTTTGTCTCTTTTACTCTTGCTATCTCTTTCGTTATATGTGTCTTCACGTATCTATTTCTTATGCCCCTTTTTTTTTCTCTTTTTCTTTGGTCGTGTGGGCGCTGCGAAGCGTAGCCGAGACGCGTGTCCTGATGTTGTCCTGTGAGTATATTATTATTTGGTAAGCAGTTGTAGCAGGGTGGCAGAGTGTTAGTGGCATGTGGCATGTGGCAAGGAATAGGCTACAGTTTTGCCTTTTGTTGCTGCTGTTACTGCTGCTTTTTCTTGACTTTCTTGGCTTAAAGTTAAAGGAAATTAAAATGCGCACAACAGCAGCTGTAGCGTTGACTTGCTAGAAAGAGATAGATGTATGTGTGGTGTATAAAAAGGAAAAACACAGAAGAAGAAGAAGAAGAAGCAGAAGAAGAAGAAGAACTATTCAATTGTTGGTTATTTTTTTCGGCTTATCTCAACGGAAATGAGACGAGGCGCTTTTTGCTATTTTGACAGTTGCACTAGACAAAGATGCAAAAATGTTTGTTTGTGCCACTTATCAGTGTTATCAAAGTGGCAACACACACACACACACACACACACACACACACACATAGACACACACACACATTGAGACCTTTGTCTATTGTATTTGTGTATATTTATCTTTTGGCGGCCCGCATTGAAAATTTTTGGAGCATAATTTTTTTTTGCGGCTCGTTTTTTGTTGCTGTTGCTGCTGTTGTTGCTGTTGTTGTTGTTGTTGTGTGTTGTTGTTGCTGTTGTTGTTGTTGTGCCTTTTCATCAATCAAAAGTGCGTGAAATCAAAAATGTATGCCTCATTGGCAGTTGGGGCACGCTTCAATGCATACGTAAAGGCCAAAAAAAAAACACACGGCAGATATAAAGGCGGCAAAGCCAAAGATAAGCGATACACAAAGTGAAAAAGAGATAGAGAGAGAGAGAGAGAGACAGACAGCTGATAAGCAAGACAGCAGACAGAGTATGCTATGCTATGCGGTTAACAATAGTAATAAAACTTTGCTATATATTATATATATATATCTTTGATTTCTAATATCTGTCTATGCCGCAGAGCAGAAAATACAAGAAAAAAAAAACAGAAAAAAAAATAAAATAAAAATTTTATCAACCGACAAAAACAGCGGCAACAAAAAAAACACAATAGAAAAAGCCGCAAATAGCAGCAGCAGTAGGAGCAGCAAGAGTGGCAGTAAGTGTAGCAGCCGCAGTAGGAGCAGCACTAGAAGTAGGAGCAGCAGTAGAAGCAGCAGCAGTAGAAGTTGGAGAAGCAGTAACAGTAGCAAAAGAAGTAGCAGCCGTAGCAGCAGTAGTAGGAGCAGCAGCAGCAACATCAATAGCAACAGCAGCAGGAGCAGCAGCCGTAGCAGTAGAAGCAGTAGCAGCAGTCGCAGCAGTAGTAGTAGTAGGAGCAGCAGTAGTAGGAGCAGCAGCAGCAGTAGAAGTAGTAGCAAAAGAAGTAGCAGCCGTAGCAGCAGTAGAAGCAGCAGCAGTAGAAGTAGGAGAAGCAGTAACAGTAGCAAAAGAACTAGCAGCCGTAGAAGCAGTAGTAGGAGCAGCAGCAGCAGCATCAATAGCAACAGCAGCCGTAGCAGTAGCAGCAGTAGAAGCAGTAGTAGTAGTAGGAGCAGCAGTAGTAGGAGCAGCAGCAGCAGTAGAAGTAGTAGCAAAAGAAGTAGCAGCCGTAGCAGCAAGAGAAGCAGCAGCAGTAGGAGCAGCAGCAGTAGAAGTAGGAGAAGCAGTAACAGTGGCAAAAGAAGTAGCGGTAGTAGCAGTAAGAGAAGCAGCAGCAGCACTAGGAATAGTAGCAAAAGGAGTAGAAGCCGTAGAAACAAGAGAAGCAGTAGCAGAAGCAGCAGTAACAGCAGCAGCAACAGAAGGAGAAGTAGTAGCAGCAGCAGCAGCAGTAGAAGTAGTAGCAAAAGAAGTAGCAGCCGTAGCAGCAGTAGAAGCAGCAGTAACAGTCACAGTCACAGTAACACTTGCTGTAGGCGCAAAACCACGCAACACTAGCATAACACTTTGTTGCGTAGGCGTGGCAGTTGAAGGCGTTAGTAAGACTAGAAACTAACCACAAATCAACAGCAGAAGCTATACAGTTGCTATATATACCCTGTAAAAGTTGCTGGAATGCAGAAATTGCTGCAAGTGCAGAGCATGCAAAAATTTGCTAGTAGAAAAAATAAACTTTTCATTTTTACCACACGAATTTTAGGCAAAAAATTTTATTTAAATTTAAAAGTAAAATAAAAATTCGAATTTATTAATTTACAGCATAACTAGTAGCACATCAGTTTTGTTATGCTCAACATTTACTTTGTTTTGCCATTAAAATTGCATGAAGCTTTTGCAGTTGATTTGAATGTGGCAAGGCGTCTGTCCAGCTGTTAAAGTGGGTCAATATATAGGCATAGGCATAGGCATAGGTGCATAATATATGCCTAGCACTGTATATGTATGTGTATGCGAGTGTGTGTTTGTGTGTGTGTTTGTGTGTGTGCTTGGGGAATATGTTGAAAAATATATCAGCTGTGGAGCGTTGACTGACCACATGCTTGTATTCCCAAGCAACAGTAGCAGCAGCAGCAGCATGTCATGAACAGCATAAATTCAACTAGAGCTTTGACCACAGTAAAAGACAGTGAGAGAGAGTGAGGGAGAGAGAGATGGAGATGGAGAGTGAGAGCTAGCAGTAGGCAGTAGTCTAAGCTTAGGCAAAGGTCAACTACAAGCATTGAGCGTGCGAGAGAGAAAGAGAGGGAGAGGGAGACAGAGAGAGAGAGAGAGAGAGAGATAGAGAGATGGAGAGAGAGAAAGAGCGAGAGAGAGAGTGATAGATAGAGAGAGGGAGACAGAGAGAGATAGAGAGAGGGAGACAGAGAGAGAGTGATAGATAGAGAGAGGGAGACAGAGAGAGATAGAGAGAGGGAGACAGAGAGGGAGAGAGGGAGAGAGGGAGAGAGGGAGAGAGGGAGAGAGAGAGAGATAGAGAGAAAGAGGGAAAGAGAGTGTGAGAGAGAGAGAGAGAGAGAGAGAGAGCGAGAGAGAGAGAGAGGGAGAGAGGGAGAGAGGGAGAGAGAGAGAGAGAGAGAGAGAGAGAGAGAGAGGGAGAGAGGGAGAGAGGGAGAGAGGGAGAGAGAGAGAGTGAGATAGAGATAGAGAGAGAGAGGGGGATAGATAGAGAGAGAGGGAGTGAGAGAGAGATAGATAGAGAGAGATAGATAGAGAGAGAGAGAGAGAGGGAGAGATGGAGGGAGTGAGAGAGAGAGGGAGACAGAGAAACAGAGGGCGAGAGAGAGAAAGAGAGAGAGAGTGAGTGAGCAGTAAGCAATAGTCTAAGCTTAGGTAAAGGTCAACAACAACCAGCGAACGTGCGAGTGAGAGGCAAAAATCTAAGTCTAGCAAATGTAACGGTTGTCTGCTGTTTGAGCGTCTGCTGCCGCTGCCGCTGCCTGCTGCGCTCATTGCTAGTCTAAGCAGCTAATGCTGCTCGCGTTATTCACCACACGTCGCGACGTCTCTTTCAACCCCTTGGAGTAGAAAAAAAAAATCAACGCAACGGCGGCAGATGTGCGGTGCGTCAAGGCAAAATATAACGTTGCGACGGCGCACGGGACATGCAAGGCTGAGCGCAGGAGCACGAGGCATGCGGCATGCGGCAGGACATGTGTTATGCTACATGCGGGATGCATACACAAACTAGCGAGCTACCACTAAACTCTCCCCCACAAGCACAGACAAACACAAACATAGACAGGCAGACAGTCGGACAGACTGTTATTTTAATTATTGCTATCTCGCTTGCACATGTTGTTTGGGTGGCTCGCTACTGTTTGCACATAATATCAACCCTAGAGCTAAATTATGTTTGTAGTTTAATTATATTAAAGGTCGGAAAGGCTGAAAGAATTCATATTGTAATCATTTTGAACAACTTTTTATGTGTTTTTATTGTTGTTGTTCTCCTGGCTTGTTGTTGTTGTTATCCTGGTTGTTATCCTGCTTTGTTGTTGTTGTTGTTGCTATTGTTTGTCTACGTGTGGTACAGTTATTACTCTCAATACTTCTTGCTCTTGTTGCTGTTGCTTTTACTGTTTGTTAACATGTTTCATATGCTACGGAAATCCTTGATGAAACTTTAAAGTGTTTGCATAACATTTTTTTTTCATTTTTTTTTTTTTTTATTTTTTTTGTTTTTTTGCTCAGCTTTTGTTTTTGTTTTTTAGTTTATAGTTTTCAGAATTTTTGCTCCTTTCACAATGTTATTTGTTTTCTATTTTCCTATAGCTTTTCTTTTGCTCATGGAAATATTTGATGAGTCTTTGTGTGTGATGTGTTTGTTGTGTGATGTGTGTGTGATGTGTGTGTGTGTGTGTCTGTGTATTTGTTGTATGTGTTTGCATAACAAAAATATTGACTTTTTATTGCAAAAAAAAAATCAGATTTTTCATAGTCGAAGCTATGGCATTTTATAATGCTCAAAAAATTTTATTTCTTCAATTTACTGTAGAAAATTTATAGGAAAATGTGAAGAAAAACGACTGTGAGATATTCTGTATTTGTGCTAAATTTTAATAACGTTGAAAATTTAAGTAAATCTGGGGAAAAATTCACATCAAAATCGATTATAATATACCCTGTATTTTTTTTTCAATTTTTTAAAAAATGTTAAATATTATAAGAAAATTTTTAATATAATTTTTTGACTAAAATTTGAATATGAAATTTGAAAATTCTAGGAAATTATAAAAAGAGTCATAAAAAACTCGACTAAGATATACCCTATATATTTTATTTTATTTTAAAAAGTTTTAAATATTGAAGGAAATTTTTTAAATCATTTTTTGACTGAAATCCTAGATGAAACTCATATAAAACTCACCTAGTACTATTACTTTAAATTTGAAAATTCAAGAAAATCATAGAAAGAATCATAAACAACTCAACTATGATATATCCGGTATTTTTTACACTATTTTAAATGATGTTAGATATTGTAGGATATTCTGAAAAATAATGTAATATACGATTCTGGAAAGTCCGATAATCTTATTCTAAATCAAATTTTCTGAGCTAATTTCACTGCAGAAAATTTGAAGAAAATCCTGTATAAAACTCCTATAAAACACGAATACCCGGTACTTTTAGTATATTTTTAAATTTTTTAAAATTTTTTTTTTTTAAATTTTAAAATTAAAGAAAAATTATAGAAAAAATTATAGACAACTCGACTATCATATACCCGGTATTTATTAACTGTGCACTAAATTTTACTTGCCAAAATGCACAGTTGAAAATGTCAAGAAAATTGCTTAAAAATCAACACAAACTTGACTTGAATATACCCGGCATATTTACTTGAAGCAACAAATGAAGCTGCATTTCAAATGTTTTGTTAGTGTTGCCAATTTTCTATAGCTCATAGCAATTGCCACGCCTAATTTCTGCATATTACACACCACTGAACGCACTTTTATATACACGTACTTTAAATATTTTCAATATATTTAATGCAACAATTTGTTGCAATTAATTTTGCTCTAATAATACAAAATTTTCCTTTATAAATTTCAACATTTCCAATTTGTTTTTATTGCCGTAAGTAGAAAAAGCAAAAAAAAAAATTCATTGAAAGAATTTGATGTTTTATTTATTTGTTGTATTTTTCTTTAACGTTTCTATTGTTGTGTAAATATTATCAATAGTTTTTTTTTTCTTTTTATTTTTAAATTGATTTATTGCATTTATCTTTGGCAAAATGGCATAAACACAATTTCAATTTCAATTTCATTTTAATTTAGCAATCAAGCTTGAAATGCATACAAAAAAAAAACAAAAAGAAAACAAAAAATCAATTTAAATATATTTTACAATTGTTGACCACAAAAAAAAGAATTTTTTTTTTCATTTGGTTTTAGGGAAATTATATATATAATTTATATAGAAAATCTCTTGCACTGACATGTGCGGTAAATATATATTCGTATATTTTAAGTTGAAGTTTGAGTATAAGTGTTTCATTCATTCATTCATTTATTTATTCACTTTTGTTCATTCATGCAAATCCCGTAAGGCATAGAAATTTACACCTTGGGTATAGTTTACGGTTTTCAGCTTAAGTCCTAAGGATAATCCGCATTAGTTGCACAATGCAGATTGGCCAGAAAAGAATAGTGCCCCAAAGGGGCTTAGCTGTTGTAGTAGTTGTCGTAGTAGCTTAGCCTTAACATAGTCGACATTGCTGCACTTGTCGGCAGTTTTGGGTTAGTGGACAGTAGAATGACAGCAATAGATGTAGAGAATATTGTAGGAATGAATTTTAGGTAGAAAATTTTTTGTTGGAACTAACAAAACGCAACGTAAATTGAATCGTGTTTTGGCATTTTGCATTTTGTATTTTGTCAAATGTTCAAATGTTAACCTCAATAGAAAGAGATAGAGACTGTGAGACAGAGAGTGTGTGTGTTTATGTGTGACAGTGGCAAACGCCCCAGGTAGTAGCAAATGGTAATAAAATATGTATTGCATATTGCAATTTTAATTTCTCAATTCATTTTATGTCGCACACAATACAAGTTCGAGCTGTTTTTATGTTTTTGCTTGTTTTCTTCTACTACTACTAACTTTTTTTTTTTTTACCTTTTTGGCCAAACGTTAGAAATACTATATAAATTCTATATATATATAAATGTAGAGTGAGAGCGAGATAGTGTGTAGGTGTACCTGCCACATAGCCACAAGAGTGCCACAAATAACAAATTGCTTGTCATTGGCCCATCGCTAAAACGCCCACAGCTCATGCCCCATTTTGACCCATTCAAACTCATTCAGACAGAGCGAATAACGCTGCAAAACTGCCAACAACAACAACAACAACAGTAACAAACTTGCCCAGCTGGGGAACATTGCATTTACAATTTCAATCTCTATTAAAATTCATTGAATCCCTTTGCATTAGTTCGTTGAATGTCTTTCTATGCCACAGTGGTACAATTTCAATTAAAACTTGCATCAATTTTTCAACATCTCCCCCAAAAAATAAAATTTAATTTAATTTTTGCATTCCTTTAATTTCCCAAAAAATATTTTCCAACATCAAGTTCAACTTTTTTATTACATTTCCAAAAAAAAAATTACAAAATATTTAAACTTAATTTTTGCGTTCCTTTAATTTCCAAAAAAAAATATTTTCCAACATCAAGTTCAACTTTTTTTATTACATTTCCAAAAAAAAAAAAAAATTTAAACTTAATTTTTGCGTTCCTTTAATTTCCAAAGAAAAATATTTTCCAACATCAAGTTCAACTTTTTTATTACATCTCCAAAAAAAAATACAAAATATAGTTAAATTTAATACTAAAATTTAAAACTATTCAGCTGTAATACCCAATAATTTTATAATATCTGGCACCTTACGCCTTTGCAACTTATCATTGGAAGTTTTAGGTAATGAATCTATAAAATAAACACCGCCACGTATATGATAAGCTCCACTTAAATGTCGCTCAACAATATTACGTATTTCATTTGCATTTAAATTTTTACCCTCCTCATTATCTGTACGTACAATAGCACAAGCAGTAAGATTACTAGAAATTTCATTGGGTATACCAAAAACACATGCTTCACTAACACCTGGTAAACGTAAAATGAATTCTTCAATTTGTTCCGGATATATTTGAAAATTATTATATTTAAAGACATCCGTATCACGTGTCTGTATATATAAATAACCTTCACTATCAAGATAACCAATATCACCCGTACGTAACCATTCACCATCGGGACTTAATGCACGCATTGTGGCCTCAGGATTACGATAATAACCAGCCCATTTGTAACGTAAATATGCATAAATGATGCCAACCTCATTAATACCCAATGGCATACGTAACTTGTCTAGTACACGTAATTCCACATTACGCATTACTTTACCCTCGCTACCCAATGGACCACCCAAATTCTTACTTATGCCGCCCACCTCAGAGAGACCATAACCAACAACGAAACGCATATTGCCAATCAGTTCATACATGCGTCTCGATACAGCTTTACAAACTTTGGAACCAGCACCAATTAATACACGAACCGAATCTAGTTGTGCTCGGACTTTGGGTAAATCATTTTGACACTTGGATAGTAATGCTATTTGATGTGAGGCTAAAAATAGAAAAGTTACTTGATGTCGGGCGACCACTTGTAGTAAATAATCGACAGTATAGGCACGATGTGTTATGATGCGACGACAACCGTTGAGTAAACAAGCCAATAACATGTATGTGCCGGATATCCAATACAATGGACTAAATGAGAAGACTATAGTGTCACGTGTATATGTATTTGGACTGCAAGAAAGTGAGAGAGAGAGAGCGAATAAATAGAGCAGCCTAGCATTGTAATTTACAGCACTTACTTCTTGGTATTACAAATGAGACTACGATGTGAGCGTGTAACACCCTTTGGCATGCCCGTAGTACCCGAAGAGCAGACAATGAAAGCTGTATGATCACCATTCAACATAGGGCAGGGCACAAATCTATAAAAAACACATGAGAGAAATGATTAATAGAGATTCCCTAACACTAAATTTCTACTTACTCAGCTGCTGTTATTGATGTATCCTCATGCAACAGTTCACTGACATCATGTACACCTTCAATTTTACCATTTACTAGATATATTAATGCTGGATTCAACAATTGCTCATTGACAGCCTTAATAATTGTATAATTTTCCACATCACAAAAGATAATTTTGGGTTCCGTAATATCATACATATATTTTACAGTAGCTGTATAAAAAAATTTGTAATGTTTAAGCAAAAGTGTAGAAAGTGTAGAATTGTAAAAAATTTTAGCTTACATTGATCAAAATCTGGATGCAATGGATTAATAGGTGTACCCGATAACATAGCAGCTATGGTAATACCCGTTAAATATGTTGTATTATTTGCCGATATACCAATAACATCACCACAATGTAAACCTAAACGTTTAAATGCTTGTGCAATAATTAAACCTTGTTGTGCCAACTGACCGCCAGTTAATTCAATGCCCGTAATATCACAATGTTGTAAAACTTTATCAGCATTTAAATTTAAAACACGCATCGTAACTTCACCTAATGTCATTTCGGGACCATAGAATTCTTTACCACGTGGTCCAAACCATGTACGTGTTGCAGCATCATATTGTACCTCACATGTGGCGCCACTAACGCTGCACTGCCGCTGCAAGATACTCATCTTTCTAAATACAACTTCTATTTGCAACTAAGTATTTTATTGCGTCTCAGAATGATTTTATACGATCGTAAATAGGAAACAATAATAAAAAAAAAAAAAACAAAAAACCTGAAAACCTGAAAACTGTTAATTGCCACAACACGTAGCCAGACACATTGTGTTGTTGTTGTTGTTATTGTAGTTCTCTGACATTGTCTTTATATTTATCATTATCACTTCAAGTGTTTTATCTCTCTAAATAGATGCTGATTTAGTCAATGCATGAAATTTTCATATGCCATAAAACTAGAGCATTGGCATTGGCATTAAAAAAAAAACCGCTAGTTAAATAAAGCTCGGCTGTGTCTAATGATAATTAGGAAACATTTAGAAAAAGAAATCATGATTTTATAATTTATATTTATTAATTTTTTTTTTACATTCTTTGATGATGTAATCACTTTCTCTGTTACTTTGGCAGTCTCGGAATTCTTCTTTAAAAGCTTCAAAATAAACTTTATAGCTAAAGAGAAAAGTTAGTCCGACAATCTGCCAAGCGATGGTTCTAAGTCCAAACATCTATAATCCTTGAAACTATAATTTGTCCTATCTATTTTTGCGATCTACTTCCTTTAATCTTTCAACTTATGACAACTTCCAAATTTTTTCCAATTTCAAATTTTCACCCAGTTAACCAAACATCTATAATCCTCGGAACTATAATTTTTCTTATCTATTTTTGCGAACTACTTCCTTTAATCTTTCAACTTTCTTTAATCTTTCAACTTATGACAACTCCCAAATTTTTTTCAATTTCAAATTTCCACCCAGTAAACCAAACATCTATAATCCTTGGAACTATAATTTTTCCTATCTATTTTTGCGATCTACTTCCTTTCATCTTTCAACTTCCTTTCATCTTTTAACTTATGACAACTTCCAAATTTTTTTCAATTTCAAATTTTCACCCAATAAAAATTTACTCAATTTTTTTTTAATAATAAATTTTTATTATTCTTCCTCTACAAACGCGTCATGCCAAATTCATTTTTTAGTTCAGCCAAAATGCGACGCCTTTGTATTTTATTATTCGTTGTTTTAGGTAATTTCTCTACAAAATAAACTCCACCACGTAAATGATATGCTTCACTTAAATGTTCCTCAACAATATTATTAACATTTTCTGCTGTTAATTGTTTTCCAATTTCATTATCATCACGCACTACAGCACAAGCTGTTAGATTTGTTGATATATCATCGGGTATACCAAATATACCAACTTCATGTACACCCGGTAAATGTAATATAACATCTTCAATTTGTTTAGGATAAATGGGAAAATGATTATATTTGAAGACATCAGTGTCACGTGTTTGAAAATGTAGGCAACCATCATCATCAAAATAACCATGATCACCAGTTAATAACCATTTGCCATCGGATGTTAATGCTGTCTGTGTATCCTGTGGATTATGATAATAACCGCCCCAACGTTGATTCAAACGTATATGTATATGTCCAGTTTGATTGGGTCCCAAGGCATAACCATGTTCATCCAAGATGCGTACTTGAACATTACGTAACAATTTACCTTCACTACCAAGCGGACCACCAACATTTTTACTAACACCACCAATTTCCGAGAGTCCATAGAGTACCGAAAATCGTTGATTGCCCAATAGTTCATAGAGTTGTCGCCAAATGCTTAACGGTAATTTGGAACCACTGCAGACAAATGAATGTACGGACTGTAACTTTTCCGCTAGCTGTGGACACTGTGACTTTGTTAACATGGCCATGTGATGTGGCACGGTTAAAACAAAATTAACTTCATGTCGCGCAACTAAAGCTGCAAAATATTCAGCACTAAATGGACGATTTGTAATTATACGTTTACAACCATTGACCAGGGAAACCAACAGTGTGAAAATACATGAAATCCAATAAAGGGGACTAAAACAGAACAATACTGTCTTGGCGGTAAACAGCTGCGGGCTGCAAAAAGTAGTTGAAAGAAGTTGATGAAATGATAAAGACGACGCTAATTTTTTCATAGACATAGGAACTTACATTTTGGTATTGTTCAACAGTGAGCGATGTGAGCGCGTGACACCCTTTGGTAAACCGGTTACACCCGAAGAACTTATAATGAAGGCAGTATCATCACCGCTTAAATGCGGGCAGGCAAACCTGTAATCCAACAACAAAAAAAAAACCGTTAGATGTTTTTTCTTTCTTTTTAATGAGATTTGAACCTACAATGTTTTTGGATCATAACCAATGGCACCATCCTTTAGCAGATCCTGTATATTTCGTACACCTGGTAAACTGCCAGTTAATAAAATTAATTCCGTTTTAAATTTTAGACTATGTTTGACATCAGCTAAGATCGCATAATTATCAACATCACAGAAAATAACTTTCGGTTTTGTTATCTCATACATATAGGCAACGGTTTCTTTGGAAGTTGTGGAAAAACTTTATCATCTTTTATTATCTTTAGCCGTAACACTTAACACTTACCTTTATCAAATTGTGGATGTAAGGGATTTATTGGAGTGCCATTAAGTAATGCTGCTATAACAACTTCCGTTAAATATGTTGTATTTGTTGCCGAAATGCCAACAACATCGCCACGCATTAAATTTAAATGTTGAAATGCATGTGCCAAGCGACGACTTTGCTCATAGAGTTGACCACCCGTTAATGTCTCACCGGTTGGATCAAATACTTGCATTACTTTATCTGCATGTAATTTAAGTATTAGTAATGCAACTTCACCTAATGTCATATCGGGTCCATAATATTCTTTATCTTTTGGTCCAGACCAAATTTTTTCAATACTATCATAACTTGTATCTGCCATTATTGCTCTCTCTCTCTCTTGAGCAAAATAAAATTCGACAAGACAATAAACGTCAGCGATTTAAACTGAACAGTTTTGCGATCTATATGTCGCTATATATATAGGCCGACCTCAGAGCTGTTCGACTAGAAACTTGTAGTTTGATTTGCTAATTGACACAACACGTTTTTCGGTAGGCGCTACGTATTATTGTTGTTGTTGTTATTGTTGTTATTGTTGTCGATTGTTAAGTTCTAATAAACATTTGTCAACTAACCAACTGTCTACAACTAAAGATCACACTGTGACGGCAAATTGTCAAGTTGAAACTATATTGGAAGTCGTAGAATTTGGCAGAATTTGATTATTTGTTGAGGTAAACACAAGTTCAACTAGTTTTTAAATAATTTTTACAACATTTTCTAGGATTTCAATTCGTATAAATCTCCAAAATCTGAAACTTTGCTATAAATGCAGAAAAAATAATATTGTACAACATTTTTCAACAATTTTCTTGAACAATTTCTATGAAAATTATTCCGCATTATTCTCCAAATCCAAATTTCACTTAAATACAGTCCAAAATTTTTCAACAATTTTCTTAAACAATTGCTTAAGAAAATTATTCCGAATTATTCTCCAAATCCTATAAATGCAGAAAATATTGTACAAAATTTTTCAACAATTTTCTTGAATAATTGCTTAAGAAAATTATTCTAAATTATTCTCCAAATCCAAAACCTGAAAATTTGACATAAATGCAGTCCAAAATTTTTCAAAAATTTTCTTGAACAATTGCAGAGAAAATTATTCGGAATTATTCTCCAAATCCAAAACCTGAAAATTTGACATAAATGCAGTGCAAAATTATTCAAAAATTTTCTTGAACAATTGCTAAGAAAATTATTCCGAATTATTCTCCAAATCCTATAAATGCAGAAAATATTGTACAACATTTTTCAACAATTTTCTTGAACAATTGCTTAAGAAAATTATTTCGAATTTTTCTCCAAATCCAAAACCTGAAAATTTGACATAAATGCAGTCCAAAATTATTTAACAATTTTCTTGAACAATTGTTTAAGAAAATTATTCCGCATTATTCTCCAAATCCAAAACCTGAAAATTTTACATAAATGCAGACCAAAATTATTCAACAATTTTCTTGAACAATTGCTTAAGAAAATTATTCCGAATTATTCTCCAAATCCAAAACCTGAAAATTTTACATAAATGCAGTCCAAAATTATTCAAAAATTTTCTTGAACAATTGCTTAAGAAAATTATTCCGCATTATTCTCCAAATCCATTTACATAAATGCAGTCCAAAATTTTCTTGAACAATTGCTTAAGAAAATTCTTTGCATATTTCGAAATATTTTTCAAATACTAAAATTTTATTATAATTTTTGTTTTTTTTCTGGATTTTTGCACAAAATAATTTCATCTCATGTTTTGCATAATTTGCACCAATGTGCAATAGTAGCGATTGCATAATTTCAACGATTAAACACAGTTTGATCTCATGGCTCTGTATCAAGAGAGAGAGAGAGAGAGAGAAAGAGAGAGGGGGAGAGAGAGGGGGAGAGAGAGTGAGAGCTTGCTCAGCATTGCTCTAAGCTTACTGCGGTTGTTGCACGCGCTTGTCGTAGTATCAGCTATCCTTGCCTTTGGCTAACACTGCCTTACAAAGCAGTGTGAAAGACAGAGAGGGAGAGAGTGAGAGGGAGAGAGAGAGAGAGAGTGAGAGCTATATATCCTTGATGCGTACACGCTTCATTTGCGTGCTTAGTTAGGAAATCAAGCGTGTGCTTCAGGACATGGCGAACAGTTACAGTTACAGTTACAGTTACAGTTACAGTTGCAGTTGCTTTTGCTGTTGCCGTTACATCTACCGTTACAATTCCTTCATTGAGTTCAACGAGTATCGCAGTTTTGCAAAAACTTAACATGCAAGCAGCATGCAGCAGCAGCAACTACTACTACGCCCACAGCAGCGCAACGGTAACGCTGCCTGCAGTCATCATCTGCCTCTGCGCTTGTCTTTCAAGGCAAAACTTCGCATGGCTAACAAAGTTGTTCAGCTGCGTTTCAATCTGATGTAGCCAGGTGAGAGTAAGAGTGAGAGAGGAAGAGGAAGAGAATGAAAGAGATGAGAGAGACAGTGAGTGACGCTGTGCTGCTGCTGTTGTCGTTAGCTAGTTTCAAGCATGAATTCGAACTGTCTATGCGGGCGTCTCTCTCTCTCTGTGTGTGTGTCTCCCTCTCTCTCTCTCTGTGTGTGTGTGTTACACAGCGTGAGGTGAAAAATGAATTTTGCCTTAGAGCTGCATAAAGTTCATTTATTGATTTTATTTAAGCACAGCCAATGACTTTATTGCTCTTGTTGTTATTACTTTAGCTTTTCAAAACAACAACAACAACAACAAAAATAAAAACAAGAAGAAAAAGAAGTAGAAGCAGAAGCAGAACAACAATATAATTAATAACATGCTACGCTAAATGTGCACAATTTGGCAATAACAATTTAAGCTATAGACGAAGCTAAAGAAGAAAAGCATACACAAACTCAACTATATAAATACCCGGTAAATAAAAAAAATTGAAAACTTTAAAACTGCTACAAATTTTATTAGAATTTCCGCATTGGAAGCTTAATTTCTGGTGAATTAACGCGATTTCTGGCAGTTAAAGTAATGTTGTCTAAAAATCCAAAATAAATTTACACTGCCGTCGACACATACAAAGCAGAGTTGAAAATTTCAAGCCCCTAGCTCTTAGATTCGCTGAAATCCAAGCGTTTATCCGAATATAGGAACAAACTCCAATTGTTTCTGCTGTTGATATTGTATTAAATTATTGCTTGCTGCATCTGGCACGCCTGCTACTGCTTATTACAAACATTTGCTTAGTGTTATAAAGTCATTATACTCTCAATAATCCAAGTTTCAAGGAGTATAAAAAAAAAAAAAAAAAAAAATACTCGTGGAAAATTGATGTACTGCAGCAGCAGCAGCAACGTGGCTAATAAAACTTTGTAACAACTTTGATATTGGCTTTTGATGAGGTCATTAAACAGTCAACCAACAACAACAACAACAACAGCAGGAGCAGGAGCAGGAGCAACAATAACAATAAGAGCAAGAAAAATCTCTGTAGAAATCTCAGCAATTAAGTGCGAAACTGACACAAAATGAGCAGAAAATGCGACACAAAGAACCCCAAAAAAAAAAATACAGCAAAGTTGTCGACAGGACATTCACTTCAATGTGCTATCTCTTTTACTCTTTCGCTGTCTCTCTCTCTCTCTCTTTCATGCTTTTGCAAATGTAATCAGGCTCAACATTATAATTAACCGCAAATGCAGTTAGATGCCTGCGAGTCTCCTTTCGTGCTGAAATGCGAACCGTCGCACTTCCATTTTTTTTTTTATGCTTTTTTTTGAACCGCCGCTGGGCGAAAAATATGTTCAACTAACCCCGCCATGCCCACTGTAGGGCGGTCGGTTGGTCGAGACTGGCCGGTGTAGTCTCAGCTGCTATTAAAACTTTTACGACAAGTAGGCGAAAAAAAAAAGAAGAAGAAGAAAAAAAAAAAATTACTTAATTAAAATGATTGACTAACAGAAAAGTTTGTGCGAAATCATTTTTACGTTTCTTTCCCTGCCTGCTATTATTTTTTTTTGCTGCCGTAGTGCCGGATACTCGTAACTAGCTGGGAATACTTTTCCGGAACAATAGTTCTTTCCGCTTGCGGTTCGCACGTTTCACTCGCACATAGGCTTTGCTTTCGCGCTCTCTCTCTCTCTCTCTCCATCTCTTTTTCACTTGCATTCTCGCGCATATTTATTATTTGTTTGTCTTTGGCCGCCGGCAATGGAAATTTTTGTTTTTGTGGAAAGAGTAACAGCACGCAAAGTCTAACAGAATTGTATGAGAGAGAGAGAGAGAGAGAGAGAGAGAGAGACTTTTGCTAGACTTGGCTTAGATCTGCACGCTGTAGTATTTGCGACGGCATCTTGTTGTTCATCTAACAAATTAACGAGCGCCTCAAGTGTTGTTATGCGGTTTTCCTTTTCCTTTTACTCCTTCTTCTTCTTTTTTTTTTTTTCTTCTCATTCTTTTTGCACGCTCTTTTGACTTTTTTTTTCTCGATTTACCTTTTTTTTTTGCGCTCTATGCAGGCCGCCAGCCTGAAACTTTTTGAAGTGTTAATGAATTGCAGAGCAATGAGCAGCGCATGCTGCAGCTGTATGTGTGTGTAGCTGTGTGTGTGTAGCTGTGTGTGTGTGATGGATTTATATTGCGGTGTAATGACCGTTTGGCTGCTGTGGTTAATTTTTGCTGCATAAAATTGAAATTATGATTTAATTGAATTTCAAGCTGCGCTTTGGCAAAAACGAACTTGTGGCAGCCACAGATAGAGAGAGAGTGGCAAGTGGCAATGCTGTAAATGCCTGAAGTGGCAGTTAATAGAGAAATATTTATATATAAGTGCAACAACATCTTAGTGAACTTTATGCGTTTTGCCATTGCCATTGCCGTTGCTGTTGCCGTTGCCCTTCAAAATGCTTTTAATCGTTTAAGTGCAACGTTTTAATTGCAAAATATATATTTCGCACAAAACTTCTTCACATTGCTCAAAGTAAGTGCAAGAGAGAGACAAAGAAAGAGAGAGACAAGAGAGAGAGAGAGAGAGAGAGAGAGAGCAAGCGTAAATTGCTGTTTAATTACAATCGAATAAAATTTTATATACATTATTAACATAATTTGCCATCAAGTTAAGTTAAGCTTTTTAATACCCGGGCCAGCAATTGTGTCGTAGGGTATTTAAGGCAGACAGCAACAGAGAGTCATTTTTCACTAGAGATATTATGAATCTATGCCACTATAATGCCTCTGATGAGCAGGTAACTGTTTGTTTTTGCTGTGTACCGGGTAGCTAATAGTCGTTTATAATGTGCAAGCAATAATATTTCATTTTGATTAAATAAAGTAAATAATAAAATATGCAATAGATATGCTCGACGGTTAAAGCAAGCAAGTTAGAGCTATTTACCGGGTATTTTATAGTCGGATATTTGGAAAAATGAGAGCAAGAGAACTAGAGTAAGCAGTAAAAAACTTCAACTGCACTTTATAAGCTGTTTATTGAACAAGCTAGCACTGATTGCTATGTGCCGGGTATATGCAAGTCGTTTACTTTAGATATGTAACAGAATTTTATTAAAATAATTACGAAAATATGTCAATGTACCTTTCAAATCGTTACTGGTTACCCAACTAACAAGTACCGGGTATGTTATAGTCGGTCCCCTGGCCGGCTAGAAGAAGTGAACTATGAAATGTTGTAGAAAAAAATCTAAGAAATATTTCACTATTTCTAAAGTCTTAACTGCATAAAATTGAATACCGGGTATGTAATAGTCGATCCCCGGGGCGACTAGAAGAAGTTAACTATGAAATGTTGTAGAAAAAAAATTCTAAGAAATATTTCAATATATTTTCTAAAGCCTTAACTGCATAAAATTGAATACCGGGTATATAATAGTCGATCCCCTGGGCGACTAGAAGAAGTTAACTATGAAATGTCGTAGAAAAAAATCTAATAAATATTTTACTATATTTTCTAAAGCCTTAACTGCATAAAATTGAATACCGGGTATGTAATAGTCGATCCCCGGGGCGACTAGAAGACTATGAAATGTCCTAGAAAAAAAATCTAAGAAATATTTCACTATACTTTCTAATGCCTTAACTGCATAAGTTTGCTAAATACCGGGTAATACTGAGTCGTGTATTGAAATGAAATAAAATTGAATACCGGGTATGTAATAGTCGATCCCCTGGGAGACTAGAAGAAGTTAACTATGAAATGTCGATGAAAAAAATCTAAGAAATATTTTATTATACTTTCTAAAGCCTTAACTTCATAAGTTTGCTAAATACCGGGTAATACTGAGTCGTGCATTGATTGAAATTGAAATGCACAATTTATAAATTGAAGAAATATATATATGGTAAATGTATATTCATAGCATGCACTCGACAGGATATTTATACGTGTCTGAATGAATTATTTTGCGGCATTTACCATAATACAATTTCTGAAGAGAGTTTGATTCCAAAAAGCAGAGCAAAGAAAGTAAATGAAAGAGAGAGAGAGAGGAAGTGAAAGAACATAAGCTAACAATTGAAGTGTGATTATGCAAGAGAAATTTCATAATTTATAGCAATTATGTGTTTTAGGCGTGATTACAAATCGCTACAAACACTAATAATCCGTTCAAATGAGCAATTAACAATTAATTAGAACGCCTTAGAGGCAAATCTCTCTCTCTTCTCTCTCTCTCTCTCTCTTTGTATATACACACACACACACGATTAAGCACTTGCTGATACACATACAAACATTTATAATTGATGCTAGTGCAAAGACACATAAAGCGTAGCCATCGTCGTCTTAGTTTTGGACTTGGACTTTGGCAGCATAAAAGCCACAAACCAATTACATATTTGATTTCAAGATTTTCAGTCAAGCATTCGTACTACACTACTTACACTTAATGGACTATCCACACATCAATACACACACACACATATACATATACATAGACTTACACTCTACATACTATAGAAATCCCCTGTTGGCATATAAAAAGCATTTAATTTAAATGTTCTTGATACGCCTTAAAGTTCGTTCGTTATGGCAAAGCCAATGGGCGCAAATTTTAATTACAAAATTCGCACATGTGACCATTATATATATATGTATGTATGTGCGTCTGTATGTGTAACGTTAGCGCTTTAGCAAAATGAACGGAAACTTGCAACGTTACGATAGGACACAACGGTAATTGGAACTTTCAACGCCGAAAAACTGCGCACATTGCAGAAATCACAATCCACACGCAAAAGAAACTTTTCCTGCTATACGCTATGCCTATATAACATACATACATACATACTTCTCATATATATATATATGTATAGCTAAATCGTTTCATATGCAGACCCTTACATATGTTCTATTGTATACAGTGGAAGAAATTTGACTTTTTTTTGAACTGCTTAAACTTGTAAGATTTCTAAGCAGTTGCATAAGGCAAAAAAAGCTTTAGAACAGAGCAGCGCTGCTTAGCTGAACAGGCAGCAGCACAGTGAGAGAGCGTTTCATTGCAGCTTGAGTTAAGCAGCGCTGCCAAGCCTTGCTCAACACAAACAATTTAAGGCAACAGCGCATTCTGAGAGAGTGCAGCAGACAAGCAACGCTGCTAAGCCTTGCTTACTATGACTAGCTTAAGGCAGCAGCGCACAAAGAGAGAGAGACAGAGCACTTACAGCAGCTTAAGCGCAAGGCAATCGGTGATGATGCTGAGCAGCGCTGTTAAGCCTTGCTCACTATGAACACTTCAAGGCAGTAGCGCAGTGAGAGAGCGCTCATTGCAGCTTTAGAGCAAGGCGTCAAGTGCAGCAGCCAAGCAGCGCTGCTAAGCCTTGCTCACCATTAACAGTTCAAGGCAGCAGCGCAGTGAGAGAGCGCTCGTTGGAGCTCAAGAGCAAGGCGTCAAGTGCAGCAGCCGAGCAGCGCTGCTAAGTCGAGCTCACTATAAAAAGTTTTAAGGCAGCCGCGCAGTGAGAGCGGCAGCGCAGTTGTAAATTCGAGAGAGCAAAGCGTCATGTGAATTAGTTAGGCAGCGCTGCTTAGTCTTGCTCTCACTCTGAACAGCTTTATGACAGCAACGTGTGTAAGAGCGAGAAGTGAAATGAACATGGTTTGGGCTTCAAGTGAGTGTAAAGAGTCAAGCAGTGCTGCTTAGTTTTGCTCAGCATTTTTAATAAAAGCAAGCAGTGCAGCGTGAGAGTGAGAATAAAATGGATGCCAAAATTAATGTGAGTGAGTGAGACAGACTAAATTTAAATAAAAATAAAATAATTGAAAATCTCAAAAAAAAAAAAATAAATAAAAATTCAAATTCAATTGAAAATTTAGCACAATTTATACCACTGTGCCGCATGTGGCAATAGTCAAAAGCAATTCACAGTGTCGGCATCGTTTCCGTGTTCCCTTAACTGACAATTAAAATGTTCATTTAGCGAATTTTCTTTGTTTTTACCGCCATACACACACACACAAGCACAGGCTGCATGTATAGCTAGGTAAGGTGAGGTGAGGTAAAGTGAGGTGTGGTGAGTAGAGTAGAGTAGCTATAGTCATATAGTAGATGTAGTACTACTTATATTGAGTCTGAACATATATATGCATTTTTATTAGCATGTGTTTCCGTGCGCATATGTGTGTGTGTGTGTGTGTGTGTGTGCGTGTATGTGACAAGTGGCAAGTGGCATTTACGCTTGTTTGCCTTTGTGTTTTATTGACATAATTGCTCATTATATGATGAAAACATATGTGAAAAAGTATATGCTATAAGCTTTGTGTGTTTTTGCACTGCTCTGCTCTGCTGTCGTGCGCGCTCTCGCTCGCTCGCTCTCTTGCATGTCTCCCGCTGTGGAAAACGCGGCAAAGTGCAGAGCAAATTGAAATTTAATTAATCGTTGCATACTTTGTGGGGTGTAGAGAGAGACATTGTATGTTTTGCTGGCACTTTGCCGTTGAAACTCAAGAGCTTATTTCATTGAATTTGATTACACATGCACACACACACACACACACACACACATACATATATATATATATACACTTGTTATATTTACAATGCAAATCTCTGAATGTTCTTTTTTTTTTTTACTAATGTTATTGTAATTTTCTTCTATTTTCTTTTACAGACTTGACATTTTGCGGGTAAGTTAAGAAAATGTTTATATTATTTCTAGATTTAAGCCAGATTTCTGTTAATTTTCTAGCAAATATTACTGAGTGTTATTTAAATTTCAGCTATATTTAAAATAAAAGCCAAAAAAAAAAAACTTAAAAATATTACATTTCATAGCATTATCTAGTATGAGTTGATAAATTTTACAGTTACTTTGTCAGCCTTTAACTTAAAGATCTTAGAAAACTATAAACTAAATGCAAGTCAACTGTTAAGCACAAACAAGCGTTAGAGCGAGAGCGCAATAGTTGAGAAAAATTGTCGAAAGAAATAAAAAAATAAAAAGAAAAATCTTTGCAAAATATTAAATTTACCACTAGCTCAGGTTCAGGCTCACGCTCAGACTCAGGCTCAGGTCATATAAAAAGTTTATGCTCTGCCTTGCATAAACACAAAAGCAAAAGAGCAAAAAAAAAAAGCTAAACAAAACAAAACATAAAAAAAAAGAGAGGGAGAGAAACAATTCAATTCATTGGCTGCAGTTGATACTGGACGTAGACTAAGGCTGAGCCTGCGACTGCGACTGCGACTGCGACGGCGACTGCGACTGCGACGGCGACAACGACTGCAACGTCGACTGTTACTGTTACTGCGCGTCAGTGACTGCAGCTAGCTGCATCTATTAGCTTGGCCTCTGGTCAACGCCGTTGACCAGAAGACAAACTTTCCTGCAAAACTTGGTCGAGCAGCAAAATAAAAAAAATTGCTAGAAAAAATTACGCAGAAAGCAATTCTTAGAGATTGTCTATGCGACGCAACAAAAACGCTTTACAAACAACAAGTGTGACAGTCTGCACGACTATAAAATACCCTACAAATATGCAAGTCTTTATGTTAGTAGTTTAAGCAAAGGCATGACTAGTAGTTACCCTAGAAAACTGAAGGTTTATAGCAGCATTGAGTATGCAGTCTGCACGACTAGCAGATACCCTAGAAATATGCATATGTGTCTATGAAAATCATCTAAAAATAGATGATACTCCAGAAAAATGCATATCTTGAGCAATATATGAGGCAGCTGCTGTCTTTATACAGCTTGAACGACTAGCAGATACCCTAGAAATATGCATGTGTGTCTAGGAAACTGCTTAAAGCTGATGATACCTTAGAAAAGTGAAGGTTTATAGCAGCATTTGAAGCGGAGACATAGTATGCAGTCTGCACGACTAGCAGATACCCTAGAAATATGATTGTGTGTCTATGAAAATGATAAAAATAGATAATACTGCAGAAAAATTCATATTTTGAGCAGTATATAGAGCAGTTGCTAGCTTTATACAGCTTGAACGACTAGCAGATACCCTAGAAATATGCATATATGTCTATAAAATTGCTTAAAACAAATGATACCCTAGAAAAGTACATGTCTAGAGCGGTATATGAGGCAGCTACTGTCTTTATACAGCTTGAACGACTAGCAAATACCCTGCAATTATGAAAAATTTATTAATTTTCTAGCAGAAGCTGCAAATTTCAGCTTAACATTCACAAATCAAATTCTAGCAAAACTGCTAGTCGCATATACCCTATTAGCACGGCATTCTTTAATACACAGTGCTAAAGAGCTCGAGCAGTGTGCAAAGCTACTAACCACAGTTATTCAATTCAACTAGAAAATACAACTCTATGTTGCAGTTTTCTCTTTTCTCTTTTACATTTTTCAGTTTTCAGTTTTCTATTTTCTGTTTCTATTTTCTGTTTCTCTTTTCTGTTTTGTTGTTACGGTTTCTGTTTGTTTGTTTTGTTTTGTTTGTTTATGTTCCTGCTGCTGCTGCTGCCGCTGCTGCTGCTGTTGCCGCCACGCTGTCGACGTCGCCGCTACGTTTTTATTAGCCTCAACGCACCGCAGCACAATAGAAAGAAATAGAAAGAGAAAAAAAAAGAAGAGAAACTACACTTGCGCCTTTACTGCAAGTTTTCACTTCCTCTACTTCAATGCTGCCTCCTTGCACTTCTGCAGCTTCTTTGCCCATTCGGCTGACTGTGCGTATAAATAATGAAAACACAGCAGCAAGCACTGCTGCAGCTGCAACTGTAGTTGCCTCGTCGCGCCAAGAAGCATTAATGCTGGCAGAGAAATCGTAAGCAACGTAAGAAAATAAACAAAACAAAATATAAGAGAAAGAAAATTTCTAGCTTGACTAGCAGATACCCGGTAAATGAATTTTAAGTGAATTTTAGCTAGATTTTTAGCTGTTAATTTTTGTGAATTTTGGTAGGCGCAAGAGGCGTGGCAGTTAAAATTTAAAAAATTTATCAAGAGCTAGCAAAATTCCCTTGAAAGCTCAAGTTTAAATTTTGTAGCCCTTAGCTGCCATAGCTGCTGAGATCTGAGCATGAATATATATAGCTAATATTCCACAAGCGCTGACAAAAAAAAAAACGCTAAAAAAGGCAACAAAAAAAAAGAAAGGAGTAGAAAAGAAAGTGGCGAGAAAAAAAAGAGCAAAACTCAAAACTTGCGTCGAGTAATTTTCGTGCAACAAACAAAAAAAAAAAAAAAAAAAACCGCATTTAAAGTTTTTAACAGCGCGACGGCAATTGGAGCGCGGCAGCAGCAGAAACTTTTTACTCGCCTGTCAGTGTGTTAAGTGCACTAACACACACAGAGACAACAAATACACAGACACACACAGAGACACACACACAGAGACACACACGTACAGTCAACATTCAATGCATCGAAATGTTCATTAATCAGTTGCGCGGCAAAAATAAATACTAAAAAAAAAGTACGAGTAAATGCAACAGCAAGTTGCAACAACGTAAACTACGACTACTACTACGACTCTATCGTCTACAGCTGCAGCACGAACTTTCTTGGCTTCTTGTCATTTCAATTCATTAGTAGCATGAACAAATTTTATAAATTATGCAAAATTGCAAACTTTTCTTTTCTATTTTTCTTCTTGTTTTTTTTTTTATATTTTTTTCATTTCGCGCAAATGAAAACAATTCGCATTAAAAGCTGTCAATGTATTGGTTGAGTTTTCATTTCAACTCATTGCATGAATTAAAATTGCAATGAAAATCGAACTTTACTTCATTTAATAGTCGCAACTATTATTGATTTTCACTTTATATTCTTATACTGTTTTTAGCTGTTTAATGTTAATGGCTTTTAGCTATAGCTAATATACCC
Organism: Zaprionus obscuricornis; assembly: GCA_037044475.1. Lineage (NCBI taxonomy): Eukaryota > Metazoa > Arthropoda > Insecta > Diptera > Drosophilidae > Zaprionus > Zaprionus obscuricornis. Next base: position 3,992 of record JBAMBR010000292.1, on the reverse strand, counting down.
TGCCCTATTTTTTGTATTCTTAAATGGGGTATGGTTATTATTTTGATTGAGTTTTCTTCAATTTATTGTAAAGTGAAAAAAAAAAATTAAAAAAAAAAAATAAAAAAATATGTAAATAAAAATTTTGTTCATTAAAAAATATTTTTTTTTAAATGAAAAAAAATGTTAAAAAAACAAATAAGTAATAATTTAAAATTTTAAAACAAAAAATTTAATAAAAATTTTTATTTAAAAAATTAAAAAAAAATAGTAAAAATGTTAAAAACAAATTATTTAAATTTTAAAAAATACTTTAATATATTTCAATGTTTGTTAATGCTCACAGAAATAATTTAAGTTTATACTACTCTAAAATTAAATATTTTTCTTATTATTAAAAAACAAAATATTAAAACTATTTGCAAAAATATTTAAAAAAAAAATATTGAAAATTTTAATATTTTATTATTATTATTATTATTTTTTTTTTAGATATTTTTTATAATTATTTTTTTCAGTATTTTTTATATTACTTTTCCAGAAATTTTTTTTTAATATTTTTTCCAGATTTTTTTTTTTATTTTATTTTTTTCCGATATTTTTTATTATTATTTTTTACAGATAATTTTATTATTATTTTTTTTTTAGATATTTTTTATTATTATTTTTTCAGCATTTTTTTATATTACTTTTCAGATATTTTTTTTTTTAAATATTTTTTCCAGATATTTTTTTATTTTATTTTTTCAGATATTTTTTATTATTATTTTTTTCAGCAAGTTATTATTATTATTTTTTTTTTAGATATTTTTTTTATTATTCTAATACTTTATTTATTTAACTTATTTCCTCGTTCATTAATTTTCTCTGTATAATTTATATGAAAAATTTTTGAAAATTATTGCAAAAATATTTTTAAATAAAATGTTTGAAAGCATTATTTTTAAATTAATTAATTATTTTTTTCCAGATATTTTTTATTATTATTATTATTACTTTCTCATTCATTAATTCTTTCCGTCTTGAAAATGTTATTATTACATTTTTATTATTATTTTTTATTATGATTATTTTGATTATCTTTTTCAGACTTTTGTTCATCTATTTAATCTTACTTTCTCAATCATTAATTCTCACTGTATAATTTATATGAAACAGATGTGAAATTATTGCAAAAAATATATTTAAAAAAAAGTTGAAAGCATTAATATTTTATTATAATTTTTTCCAGTTATTTTTCATAATTATTTCATCTATTAAACTTAGTTTCTCAATAATTAATTCTCTACGTCTTGTAAATATTAAAATTTTATTATAATTTTTTTCAAGAGATTTCTTTTTATTATTATTATAATTTTCGCATTTATTAATTCTCCCCGAAAATATTAATTCTGTTTTTTTTTTTTTATTTACTTTCACAATCATTAGTTCTCTTCGTATAAAATGAAAATCATATTTAAAATTGTTTTTTTTTTTACAGAATTATTTAATATTTGCAACTCATTTTGAAAATAATTAAAAAATTCAACTAAAAAATATTTCAAAGAATTTTTTTTGTAATATTTATAACTCACATTTTCTATCTCTGTTTCTTTATTGTACTCTGTGCGTTTACCTCTCTCTATGCCTCTATGCTTTATGCCTCTCTCTCTCTCTCTATCGCTCTCAGTCGCCTACTGTTCATTTTTTCGCCTATCTTCCTCCATCTATTGCTCTATTTCTTTCTCTTTTGTCTGTCTGTCTCCCTTTCCTCTCTCACTCTCACTCTCACTCTCATTCTTCTTCTTCTAGCTGCTCTTATCTCCTTTTCTCATACTGTCTTTCTTCTCGTCATTCTCTGTCTGTGTCTGAGTCTATCTCTTCCCCCCTCTCTCTCTCTCTCTTCCTCTCTCTTATTCTCCTACTCACTATCTTACTCAATTTCTTCCTTTCTCTCTCTCTCTCTCTTTTGCTCTATCCCTTAAATATACATATGCCTAAAACAAAGTGAACATGTCATTGCTTGCAGTATTTATTACACACACATTGTATCTTTATTTTCTTTATTTTTTTTTTTTTTTTGATTATATTATAACTGAACATTTTCTTTGGAAATTTTTGCTTATTGGACTTTTATCATTAATGCATACCAAGAAAAAGTAAAGAAAAAAAAATAAAATAAAAATAAAGAGTAAAAACGAGAAAGAAAAGTAAGCATTACATTTCACCTGATTTTTGCCACATACATACATATATATATATATATATATATACATATATATATAACTTTTGTTACATTTTATTTGCTTTTCGTTTTCGACTTTTCTTTAGCTATAAAAGAAAGTTATTTTTATGCTTCTCTCTGTGTCTGTGTCTGTGTGTGTGTGTGGCAAGCTCAGACATCTATAGCCGCTGGCATGTAGCTTTGCTGGATTAAGATTCTAGGAAAGTTCATGTGCATATATATATATATATATATATATATATATAACTGTATAACATATTAAAGTATTACAATTCACAGCTGCTAGAAAATTTCATATAAAAAAAAATATATATATATATGTATATATATATATATAAATATATATAAAATATATATATATATATATATATAATTTTTTTATTTTTTTTTATTTTTCATTGCGTTTTAAAGTCAAGTTATGGCATAAATTTTCATGCAACAAAATGTCGCCGTATGTTGCAGGGTCACACGTCAGTCTTAATATGTGTCCTTGCATGGCATATGTGTTCATCAGTGTATGTGTGTGTGTGTGTGTGTGTGTGTATGTGTCGCTGCGTGTCCTTGTCCGCTAACAAATTATAACTTGCACTCACCTCTGCAGCTTGAAGTGAAGCTTACATTGTATGAGGCTTATATATATACATATGTGTGTGTGTGTGTGTATGTGTATATGTGTAGTGTGTATGTGTGTGTGTGTGTTTGTGCTGCTTGTATTTGTTGCTGCTCTGCAATTTATTTCTCGCTTTGATGCTCGAACGCATCAACCGACAAGGTTTTGCTTGTACTCTCTCACTCTCTCAGTCTTTCTCTCTCTCTCTCTCTCACACACACACTTGCTGTCTCTCTCTCAGACACAGACTCGCTGTCTCTCTCACTTACTCAATGTAATTAGCGAAGTTTACTGTTATTTTTATGTGAAGCAATAAAACGTTGCTAGGATTACAAATTGAGTGTGTATGCAGGAGAAAGAGCGAAAGAGAGAGAGAGACAGACTCTGGAAATATTTGTTACGTATACGTCTAGTGAATTTACTTTCATTAGCGTTTTGATTAACGCTTGCAATTTCACTTTGACTACGTTTTTTTTTTTTTTTTTTGGCATTCGCAATGTTCATGAATATGCATTGGCGGAACGGAAGGCGGATATATAAATCAGTTAGTTAAACTAGCAGTGCGATGAGGAGAGCAAGAGAGAGAGAGAGTGAATGAGGGAACAAATTTATAGTGAGTGAGAGAAAATTGTATGACAATTGCAATGGGCAGAAAATCAGTGTTTGAAATTTGCATGACATTTGCAAGGCAATCGAAAGGCAACAATGGAAAAAAAAAACAGAAAGCGGGTCAAGCGACACGACAGATAACAATAACAAACTAAAGGAGTGGCAAGAAGTGAGTGCTGCACTATGTAAATACAGGGACACAGAACACAAGGGAGACACTGGTAACAGGTAACTGTAACAGGTAACGCTTAACGCGACAAGGTGCAGCGCTACATGCATAAAACATAAGGATAACGAGCTTGGATAAGAGATAAAATCAAAGGCAGAGGGAGTGACAGAATGAGAGAGTGAAGCAAGAGGCAAAGGGACAGAGAGAGAGAGAGAGAGAAAGTAGAGTGATATAGAGAGGCAGAGGGATGGAGATACAGTGGGAGAAAAATGAAGTTAGCGAGGGAGAGGAATGGAGAGAGTGGGAGCAGGGATTAAGAGCAATGGTGGTGAAGGAGATGAAGTGGGAAGTGAAGGAGTGAGACATAAGGAGTGAAATATAAGGAGTGAAACATAAGGAGT